>CAMXCT020005556.1:1155000-1330000 GCA_947184155.2 Cladocopium goreaui
ATCCAGCATTTAATGAATAATATCCATGTCTGAGATCCATTGAACTATATCTATAAACCATATATCCATACATTACCGTTAAATCCATGAAATCCACCATTTCATGCTGAGATCCCACCATTTTTGAGTTGTCTCTGCATCTCCAGGGCCTGCGGACTTTGGTGCTGTGAATGACCTGAGAACTCTGCAGGGACCTGAGATGGTCAGGGTGGCATGGGCGAATTTTTTTCCATTTGTGGCCATCAAACTCATCAAGTGGGGCGAATGATGATTAGGAAAAATCTGGAAACATGGATAGAATGTGGCTACCTGATTTTTGGACAAAGGCAGAATGGGAGGAGAAATGGAAGGGATGTATGCCACTTAAAAGGGGTATGAGCCAGCTACAGTCAGCTATAGCTGGTCGGGATTCCTTTGGGACAAGCTGATGACACCCGAGCAGCCTTTTCTCTGATGATAGAGTTGCACAAAAATGTCCAACAAGTTACACATAGACCAGAATGTCTATTCTCGTACGAGGTAATTATGATATGATGATATTCAGAATCATTACGATCCATATCCAATGTACATTATCATCCAGTTACTGTACACATTGACCAGGCCGCAAACCACATACCCTCCACCTGGCAACTGAACATATTTCCATATTTAGTGGATTTTCCCATTCACACCTCTATTTATGGGGGCTTTTCCGATGAACATCATTTCACATCCCAATTGATGGGGAATTCCTCAGACATATGGGGTGAAGCCTAGCCTCTCAGGGTGGAGCAGGCCCGGTTAGCTGTGGTGGGGTTTCTCTTCAGTTGGTGAATTCCTTGGTGGGTTATCCTTCTTGGTTGGGGATTACGACCCGTCATAGAGATGGATATGAACCAGTAGAACGGGATGGGAAAACGGGCTATTTTTTCATGGCTCAGAAGTGCCATTCTTCCGTTGGGGCGATCCTGTAAGGTACGAAGTGTGATAAGGGTATACCCCATGAAACTTCTAAACTTTTTTCAAGGGCAAGGCTATATAGATACACTATATGATACACTCTACATATGTCTGTGTATATATATATATATATAGATACATGATTTTATATAATTCATATTTCTATTTCTATGTATAATATATGCACACTATCTGTATATAATGTATATATATATTTGTAGTATATTATATACACTATATATATATACACAGATCTATGTGCCCCCTGTGAAATTTCCCCCTGCATCCGCCTCTTTCTCGCGCAGCACGACGAAAAAACGTACAGGTGATGGCGGAACAGCTGACGCGGTTGGAACGGCGGGTGAGAAGTCTGGAGGCGATGTGCCATGGTTATTGATATGTTATGACAAATGGTTATTGATTAACAGTTAAATATGATATGTCAATAAATAACCATGGTTATAAGTAACAGTTAAATATGGCTATTTATGAAATAACCATGGTTATTGATTAACATATCATATTTACTATTGATTGGTTATTGACTAAATGGTTGTGATTTTTACTCTACTCAATAGTCTTAATATCAATATATGAATTGTGATTGAGTAATCATTACATGTGTTGATACCAGTGTTTGATCAATCATGGTCAGGAGATCAACGCCTTAATTGAGGGGTGAAGTACCATGAAGAACTGGTAAGCCCACCCCCCCTGGCTTTGGAGGTTGAATCCCTACTTTGTTTTAAAGCCCAGCAATGAAGATTCTAAGATGGTCCAGAACTGGAACATGAGCAGCATGAGCAATAAACATAGATCATTATAGCTATAATATGCAATAATCCCCAAGATGCAATCTTCTTGGGGAAAATTGACCATTGCATTCATCTCCCTCAAATGTTCCTGATTTTGCAGACTGGTTCGCCTCGTGGCCTCCTACTGGACCCCGTTGGGCGGGGGGCAAAGGTGGAGATGAAACCCACATTTTAAGATAGACCAGGTTCAATTCATCACTATAAACTGTAATCAGATTTTATATACCTGTTTTTTTCGTGTATGCAATTTTCATACTGTCATATGATCTAGTCGATATGGTATGTAATTATGTGAATGTAGACTGCACAGGCACCCTGTGATGCAAGTACCATTAAATGCCACTATATCTACACGTAGCTATGTTGTGCCACAATGTGTATGTACTATACTGTACCGTATGTATCATTTAATATAGATGTAGGCATTTTGTAGCAATCACTTGCTTGTTTTGAGAGGCCAATTCGGCTAGCAAACTTTGCCAAATATGCATGGCTGCAGCCGCTACCTTCTTCCTTAGATTTCCATGGGAACATATGACTGTACTTTTAAGAAGAAACAGCAATGGAAAACCTGATTTCTCAAGCAGTCACAAAGAAGTCCTGCATCCTTTGCATCAACCATTTTGAAGCATGTTGAAGGTACAAAAGTGCATTTGACTGCATATGTGCAGTTCAGGTAAGCCCTTCCCTTTGTTGCCCTTCTCCAAGCATCAGCGCAATGGTATTTTTCGCGCAAAGTTTGGTGCTTCGGCGGAAGGCGGGACATGTCTTTTTTCAGCGCACAGTCACCGATAGTATTGTGGGGGGATAGCAGCTATGGGTGTTCTTGTCAAGTCAAGACATCCCAAAAATAGATGCTTTGTAGGACTATATATATATATGTCAGTAAATAAGCACCAAGTCTTGGATAGTTTATAAATGAATATAAATGGTTTGTACCTAAAGTTTGTCAATTTATTGTTGCTTCCCTTAGCCGAAGTTTGGCCCATCCCCATGTTGTGGCGGGTTTTTTCGACAGACGATATGCCTGATGATCGCCTCGCTGGTCATCGCTGGGAGCCTGTGGGGTTGGGGGAAACATAGAAAAAGATGCGGGAAACCAATGACTTTCCTAGAAAAATGATCTAGAAATATCTAGGCTTTTCCACATCGAACTGTTAGTTTGCAGAATAAATCGGGGAGCATCCATAACATTCCATAATTACCCAGATATTTTTGATCTGCAGACTATGGTACCATATGGTAATGGTACCCAGGGGGTGGACCCATGCCAGGCGCACATCCTGAGGTCACCCAATGAGAAGGTCCTCTCTTCCTCCAACTCGGACGGTCCGAAACCTGGAGAGACTTGCAGCCATTACTTGATGGTTATACTATGTTATACTACTTGCTGAAATTTGCTGAATTTCAATCCATGTTCTAGGCATCAAGTTGCCCAGCGATTTTGTGGACTGTCGTTTGTGTTTATCAGAGTCATCCCCTTGATTGATGAAATCAGGTCCTCAACCGCTGTGACGCGCTTTGCCCAGAGCACAGAGGAGGAGCCTGAGAGTCTCTTTGTTGTAGCGCTTCGGGCAGCCGTTGAGGGACTCCGAGGGTAGCACTACCTTTGAGGTGGGTCTGAGAATGGATGAACATGCGGTACTGTATACCCCAAAATCGCAACCTTGATGGGGAACATGTTGCTTCACCAGTGGATTCAGGGGTACCCTCTTTCACACAAAGCCAGTTGGCGATTCAGCTGCCTCGGTCTTGCAAGGAGAGCCGGCTAGATCCAGTGGCAGGAGCAGCAGATTTTGCATGACTTTCTGGAGGTTCAACATCACTGTAATGAGCGATCAGTGAACGGTGACAGTGACGGTGTGGTGGCATCTCTGACAGCTTGCTGCGGTCGTCACATGTTGTCAAGTTGTCACAGATCAACATTGGTGACAATGATGGCATCTAGTCACTGCAGCGCTGCAAGAGCCTGTGAAACCAGAACAGTGATTAGGCAGCAGTGACACAGCAATGCAACATTGGAACACATGCATTCAAAACCTCAAATAAAATGATCGAAGGAAGTTTAGAAGTCAAACTTCCGACAATATGGACAGACGAAAAGCAGAGATGGGAAGAGTCAGAGAAGAGAAGAGAAGAAGAAAGAAGATCAAAAAGAGAAAGAGTGAGAAGAAAGAAGATCCAGGTGCGCGAAAAGGTAGGGAAAGTCGCGAAACACTGTGTTTTTCGAATGATTTGTGGCTCGGCTCCGGAGGGTCGAAAAGTAGGCTCGCTAAAGCGGCGGGTGCGGAGCCATGTGGTCAGATGAGAGATGAAAAATTGCACGCCGTCGTGGCGCGAAGCACATTTCCAAGTCAACATGTACAAAGCACCTCAGCTCCGGAGCACTTTTAGAAGTTGCGATGTCGAAAAAGTGCACGCCGTTGTGGCGCGAAGCGCGTTTCCAAGTCAAAATGTACAAAACACTGCAGCCCCGGAGCACTTTTAGAAGTTGCGACGTGGAAAAAGTGCACGCCATTGTGGTGCGAAGCACATGTCCAAGTCAAAATGTACAAAGCACCTCCGCTCTGGAGCACTTTTAGAAGTTGCGATGTCGAAAAAATGCACGCCGTTGAGGCGCGAAGCACATGTCCAAGTCAAAAGTGTAAAAGACGCACGAGGTCGGGGCACTTTTGGACGTTCAGATATTGTTTTGCGTGGCAGGCGCAGGGGATTGTGCACCTTGTCAAAAGTGAGCGTGAGGGTTTTGTAGCAGTTTCAAAAACGATGGCAGGCGTGGGACATTTCAAGAGGATCTGGAAAGATGCATGTCGCGTGGCAGGCGCAGTACAAGAGACATGCCCAGCAGAGATGTTAGGAGGTCAGGGCACTGATTTCCTGAGAGGGGTTGCATTTTGGAGCATCAGATCTTCAGTTTTGGGAAGATGATTTTGCGTGACAGGTGCAGCACTTCGTATGACCTGGCCTCACTTTTTGGTGGCAGGCGCAGTACTTTAGACAGGTGGAGTGGAAAAAATTCAAAACGCATTGGTACGCGGCTGTCAGCTCTGCACTCAACTTTCCATTTTTGAAGGAAGTCTCGCAGAATTGCTTCGTTTTTGATGTTGTCAACTTCGGAAAATTAGGAAGTCTTGCAGAATTGCTTTGTTTTTGATGTTGTCAAATTGAAAAATTAAGAAAGTCTCGCAGAATTGCTTCGTTTTTGACGTTGTCAAGTTCAAAAGTTGAGGAAGTCTCGCGGAATAGCTGCGTTTTCAAGCTTGCAGATAGACAGATGGATAGATAGATAGATAGATAGATAGAAAGGTTAGATAGACAACTACAAGTGCAACTACAACTACAAGTACACCTACACTACACTACTACTACAACTACAAGGGCACATATACCACGCTACATTACACAACACTACTTACACTTACTAATTACATCTAATTACACTACACTACGCTAATTCAGTACAGTACAACTACAACTACAACTACAACTACAACAACAATAACAACAACAACAACAACAACAACGACAGCAACAACAACAACAACAACAACAACAACAACTACTACTACTGCTTCTACTACTGCTACTACTACTGCTACTGCTACTACTACTACTACTCCTACTACTGTACTACTACTACTACTACTACTACTACGACTACTACTACGACTACTACTACGACTACGACTACGACCACTACGACTACGACCACGACCACGACCACGACCACCACCACCACCACCACCACCACCACCACCACCACGACCACCACCACGACACCACCACCACCAACGAACCACCCGACCACCACCACCACCACCACGACGACACCACCACCACCACGACCACCACCACGACCACCACCACGACCACCACCACCACCACCACCACCACCGCTATATATACCGCTATATACCGCTATACCGCTATACCGCTATACCGCTATACCGCTATACCGCTATACCGCTATACCGCCGCTATACCCCTATACCGCTATACCGCTATACCGCTATACCGCTATACCGCTATACCGCTATACCGCTATACCGCTATACCGCTATACCGCTATACCACTATACCACTATACCACTATACCACTATACCACTATACCACTATACCACTATACCACTACCAATACTACTACCACTATACCACTACCAATACTACTACCACTATACCACTACCAATACTACTACCACTACCACTACTACTACCACTACAACTACCACTACGACGACGACGAGGAGGACGACGACGAGGAGGACGACGACGACGAGGAGGATGACGACGACGACGACGAGGAGGACGACGACGACGACGAGGACGAGGACCAGGACCAGGACCAGGACCATCACCACCATCACCACCACGTACAGCTACACTACATTACACTACAATACACTAATTGAACTGCAGTACATTACAACTACAACTACAAATGCAAATGCAACGACACTATGTTACACAACACTACACTACACTAATTACATTACATTACACTACAACTGCAACTACCACCGCATTGCACTACACGACACTACACTACAACTACAACTACACTACTTTACACTACAATACACTAGACTGACTACACTACACTATTATACCACGCTACAGTACACAACACTACAGTACACTACAATACACTTCACTAATTACACCACACCACAACTACAACTGCAACTACACTACACTAATTACACTACATTACAACTACAATTTACAACTACAACTCCACTACGCTACAACTACCACTACACCTACAGCAGTTGTGGTGAGGTGACCACTGCAACCATTGCAACCACTCCAGAAAACACAACTCCAACCACCTTTCGGTCCATCAGTGGATTCGCTCTGCCATCCGTGAGTCACAGCAACCAACCCTTCCTAGAGGTTTCCTATTTTTGAAACTTCCACCACCGCCTTGTGCGGGACTACTGGTACCTAACAGTCTCCAACCTTCAGAAAAGCAGGACAGAAACGCAAATTATGAGAGAACAACCGCATTTTCTGAACCGGTGGGTGGTTTCACAATGTTTCACACATCATTTTCCCATATTTACAAGATTTTCCAACCATAGAAATGGGATGATCTCTGACGACAACGACTCTAGGCAAAGGAGAGCTTCCGGAGTGGCTCATGGAGGCCACTGGAGGAGCTGGGGACCCTAGAGGCCCATTTTGATGGAGTCTATGATCAAAGTCCTATCATTTTTTTGTATCTGTAGAATCCCATATTACTGTATATTGATTTCAAACGGATTACTTTGTGGTTGCGGTGTGTAATTAAGATGATTATCACACAATTTCTGCAAAGATGGCCCAAATTTTGTTTGGGATATCCAAAAAGGTTTGCCATGACATGACACGAAGAACTAGCCGAGGTGCCCAAAGAACGGCAGACCGAGGGCGTGGATTTCGGTGCCTTTGGGGGCATGGTTTTCTGGGCCTTTGGAACACCCAGGTCGGTTTGGAAACCACTAACAATGGCGAGTTTCAACCAGTGGAGCGGTTTCAGCCAACAAAGATGTGGAAGTAAGCAGTACAAAGAAAGGGCTAAACAGTAGAGGGTAACTGAGAAAAATTGAGAAATCTTTCCCCAAGTTTGGCATACCCTCTGACTACTTGGTTTCCCTATCCCCAATACTATAGTATACTATAATGTATAGTCATTTTTTTCCCCCAATATTTTCTCATAGTGGGGACCTCCATCCGCAAGGCCAGCCCTGTTGCTGTCTGTGACAGGTTGGGACTATCGCGTGGTGGGCGCGGTGATTTTTGCTCTGGGCCTCCTGTATGTAGGCTTCCAGGGCTGAGATGCCAAAGCAGCTGACAGCTGGAAAAAGGTTGGAAGGGTGATTGCATTTTTTGCGTGCAAATCCTCCATGGTTACAAGATGCTATAAGACTCGATAAGATCAGTGGTTCTCTGGGTCTTAAGTTTGACTCATACACCCGCACATGGTCTGGGGATAGGGGCTGATTCCAGATAGATATTCTTGCAATTCTGCCATGACATGATGTAGCTGGCAGTTGCGAGTCTTCCCCGCGCAACAGAACCACAGGAAACCAGCCAAGTGTCAGCTACCAACTCAAATCGTCTCACATCACCTTGCGTCACTGGTGATACTTCACAAAAGTGTTCTCATAGCACAGGTGTTTTACACATTTGCATATGAATATATCTATAATGCTTGCATATCATAGTACCACACACAATATTTGTATTTGCATCATTTTGCATCTTCATAATTCTTTCCCTCCATCTCTCTATAGATATACATAGGATTACATAGATACAGTCTCGTACACACACATATGCATCAAATGGATTTTTGAACAGCCATGAATTAAGTAGAGGTACTATTACATCATATGGATTACCATAAATCACCATTAAATCACCTTAAATTACCACACATCACCATTAAATCACCACAAAATCAGCATTAAACATATCATGCAGCTATTTACGCATGCTTTACATATCTCACATGTCCCACACCCAGCACTGAGCCGCACCGCGACGCCATGGACGTCGCGGAGCAGCTGCAGCTCTTGGATCGCCGCGTGGCGTACCTGGAGGAACTCACGGCGCACAAAGAGGCGGTCACCGATGAGTTCTCCGAAGTGGTGGAATTTCCCAAGTGAAAACCCCGAAGATATAGCCAATTTATGCCAATGAAAAATGGAAAAATGATGAACGATGGACTTTTTGGGGGCAACATATGTATACATATTTTATGCAACCAGTCAATTTGAGTGTTTAAACATTAAGAATAGCGGTTTAGCCAGTGAATACTGGATATGGATGTGTCTGAAAATGGGGTATAAGATGGTATAAGCACGAAATGGTCATCTGAAAGGGAATAATGATAAACCGTGAGATTTTGAGCGCCTTATTTAGATAGGCCCAATCAAGCTTCAAACATGGGGTTTTCGCCACGAAAAAATGGAATAAACCAAAAAACATGAACATCCTCGAGTTGAAGAACGGGGATAAACCACGAAAAAGACACAGGGGATTTGACTCAGAATGGAATCTCAGCGGCAGCACATCAGCAGATGCGGGGGATGTGGGTCGCCGTGGGTCGCCAACCACCTGGATATCCTTGGATGGGTTTACTGTTCCACTAGCTAAAATTTGGAGATTGCTAAAATATTGCATATGATTTTCCCATATGAAGCGCAATTCACAGGGGATTTTCCTTTGCCATGTTTGATTACCAGAGGGCAGCAGTTGTTCTTTTTTCCCATGGTTTATGGATGACATGGATGATTATGATGATTGAAATGCCAATCCTTGGGGGTCCAGGCATCATGAAGGACCTGTGGAATTGTGATGACCACCCCTGGCTGCGGACTTGACGACCATAGCTGATTTGGCTTGGAGTGAAGGCGGGCACTGACAAAAAGCAGCGGCATGCAACATGGAGATGAGAACCTGCAGATACTGAACAGATCAACAGGTGATCGAGACTGGGTAATATTTGGCTGGTTTCAATCTGGGGTGGAGATGATTATCGCACATCAGTTCGAAGCTTCCACCGTGGCTTACCTCAGAAGTTTTTTTCCAGACAACAAAGGCCCGAACGTTTAGATCGTGTGGAGACAACCCTCTCGCTTAAACGTCAGGGTTGTTTCTTCAGAGGATTGCAACCAGACACATGGGACACTTCACAACATGGCCTTGACCAATGGGTATGTGCTAAAGTCTGTGCTCCGTAGCCGTTTTGGCTGAACAAATTGATGCGTTAGAGTTTCCATTCCCTTCCGGTGTTTCGATTTTTTTTCTGGACAAGACGTTCTTCAAGTTTGATGGTGAATCGGCAATGCTTTCATGTGTTCTCCGCGTTTTGTTGCGGGGCCCTTGCGGGCGTGATGCTGACGACGCCCGCAAATTCATTTCTACGGCTGCGATTAAGCATCGGTGAACATTGTTCCCCAAATGTGGAAGACATAAGTTACTGGTTGCAGCAAAGTGGATCAGACAAGTTTCATACTCATCACTACGAGCGTTACTACAAAAGCTGGTTGGGAGATATGAGATGCAAACATGATTTGAAAATAGTTGAGATTGGCGCGCAAAAAGGGCAGTCTTTGAATGCCTGGGAAAGGATTTTCCCGAACTCTGAAGTCATTCTGGGCGTAGCATACGGCTCAGGAACAACTCGACTGGAAGACCACGTTTCAAAGAGAATATCCCTGTTATGGGGCGATCAATCCAAAAAAGAAACCATGGATGCCGTGGTCGAACGAGGTCCTTGGGACATCATTATCGATGATGGCTCACACTTGCCACAACATATGATGTACAGTTTCTTTTCCTTGTGGCAGAAAGCGTTGAAACCAGGTGGCATTTATGTCATCGAAGATTTGGAAACCAATTATTGGCGTGATGGGGACGGACTTTACGGATACATTTTTTCTTCCGTCGGCATTGCCACCACTGCAAATTATTCGGCTGTGAAAAAAATTGATCAGATCAGGGAAGTTCTGATGCGTTTTCAAATCGGAGCCAGAAATTTGACCGTCGCGCCAGGCGATGGGGAGCTTTGTGCCATTGAATGGGGCATGAACATTGTACGATTACGGAAATGCACCGAGGCAGAAGTCAAGAGCAACCCGCCGTGGGCGCCGATCCATTACGACGAACACATGATGGACGGTTGGTTGCGAGAGGCGCATTCAACAAATCCTGCTTTGTGAAATATCCAGATTTGCCATTGGACACCTTAGCTGGTTGGACTTGGTGTCAAAGACTTGAAAAAGTGGTGAACTGGCAACGAAGCCAGAGATTCACCCGGTGCTGTCTCAACGGCATAGGAGCACATCCAGAACCATGGCTACGTGAAAAAAAAGAGTCTGTGCGCCGTGATGCTTTTTCAAGGCTTACGCCCGGCCGGGCACTGGCACCAACAACCTTCTGGCTTCAGCTCATGTTGGGGGCTAGGTTGATGTGAAACCATGCATTGGACTTTGTGAGACCGATGTGTAGACCAGTTGGGCCACGTGAACCCATATTGGGGGTGCATGTTGAGCCGAGGTCAGCACCATGTTGGGCTCAGCTCATTTTGACCCATATTAGGACCATGTTGCACATGTTTTTGGCAATTTTGGCGTACTAGTGCAGAAGGTTGGACGGTTGGACTCCTGCTTGGTGCTCTTATCAGCAGCTGGGCCGTTTCACGAAGTCGCTTTGGGAATCAGTTTTTCTTTGAAGGAATAGATGAACCGCTTGATCATGACTCAAGATCTGTTTCAGCCAACATGATTGCACTTGCGCAGACCTGTTTACGATGAATGATCTCCACACTTGTCCTCACATATGCATGTAATGGATTTTTGAACAGCCATGAATTATATAAGTAGAGGTACTATTACATCATATGGATTACCATAAATCACCATAAATCGCCATTAAATCACCTTAAATTACCACACATCACCATTAAATCACCACAAAATCAGCATTAAACATATCATGCAACTATTTACGCATGCTTTACATATCTCACATGTCCCACATCCACTGAGCCGCACCGCGACGCCATGGACGTCGCGGAGCAGCTGCAGCTCTTGGATCGCCGCGTGGCGTACCTGGAGGAACTCACGGCGCACAAAGAGGCGGTCACCGATGAGTTCTCCGAAGTGGTGGAATTCCCAAGTGAAAACCCCGAAGATATAGCCAATTTATGCCAATGAAAAATGGAAAAATGATGAACGATGGACTTTTTGGGGGGTAACATATGTATACATATTTTATGCAACCAGTCAATTTGAGTGTTTAAACATAAAGAATAGCGGTTTAGCCAGTGAATACTGGACATGGATGTGTCTGAAAATGGGGTATAAGATGGTATAAGCACGAAATGGTCATCTGAAAGGGAATAATGATAGACAGTGAGATTTTGGGCGCCCTATTTAGATAGGCCCAGTCAAGCTTCAAACATGGGGTTTTCGCCAGGAAAAAATGGAATAAACCAAAAAACATGAACATCCTCGAGTTGAAGAACGGGGATAAACCACGAAAAAGACACAGGGGATTTGACTCAGAATGGAATCTCAGCGGCAGCACATCAGCAGATGCGGGGGATGTGGGTCGCCGTGGGTCGCCAACCACCTGGATATCCTTGGATGGGTTTACTGTTCCACTAGCTAAAATTTGGAGATTGCTAAAATATTGCATATGATTTTCCCATATGAAGCGCAATTCACAGGGGATTTTCCTTTGCCATGTTTGATTACCAGGGGGCAGCAGTTTTTCTTTTTTCCCATGGTTTATGGATGACATGGATGATTATGATGATTGAAATGCCAATCCTTGAGGCACTCTCTTGCAGAGTTATTTCAACACCACGCCAGGCCCAGCTTGTGGCCAGTGAACACAGCTGGGAATGTGACTTGTCGCTGTCATGCCAATGGCGATAATGGCGATGTGACCCCATGGCGCTTTCAGATCTATAGTGTACATATAACTATATATATATATAGTTATTAACAATATAGTTATAGTTAGCTATATAGTTATATATAGTTATTTTTGATCCATAATATATAGTTATCCACTAATCTACCTCAAAATGAATATTATGTTGACACATCCCTAGACCATACACAATTGGAATATCAACTCATCAAGTCAAACGGTTTAAGCCGTACGTCTTGGCAAGTATCTTGTTGTATATATAGATATATGAGTCATGTACACATTCGCTACCCATTACCCACACACGGCTTTGATTGAGAATATGATAGCCCATTTCATATCAGGCAAAGGATCATCATGTTCCCCATTTTGGAATGGCCACAACATGTGGGATATTTATATTACCCATAGTTGGCTAACCCCAGATGTTGTTGTTTAGATCCGTTGATGTTTTAAATGGCAATAGGCACAATGCTTGTATACAATCTGTTATGTCCGGTATGTATTGCAGTATAACTATTGAATACACCATGTGGTGGGGCGTCCAGTTATGTTGGATTAGAAACACCATTTACAGTATCCCAAGGCCATAAACAACTACCCTTTGGGGATGGTCTATACTGCATAAATCTTGTGATTTTAGGGATGGTTGATTATTGGCTTTACCGTACCTTATCTACCACAAACTAACCTATAAACTAACTATGGTGACATTTAAGCCATATTATTTTTCTAGTTAACCAACATATCACCAGCATTTTGTACAAAATGTCATAAATCCACTTCGCCAACCGCAGCCATGTGCTGCCGAGGTATGACCTCCAGCAACGTGCTGAAGTTCCTGAAGGCCTTGCAAGGTGAAGTGTCAACGTTCCTTGGATTTTTCGATTATTTTCCCAGCTATCAACCTGTCATCTTTGATCAAAGCTTGGGGATGTTCCATGGAGGATTTAGGGGATTTTTTTTCTGAGCCATTGAGGGGATTTTCCATTGCCACCTTTTACTACCAGAGGGTACATCGTGAAAGACCACCTAGTGGTGAATGGAGGGAAAGTTTTGGAGCTAGGCTGAGCTAGGGGTATTCATGTTCCCGTTTTGAAATGGGGAGCCCAGGAGCTACTTAGAGTTTCCCGACCACATGATAGTTTCTATACGGTGTACCCATATACTCACACATGTATCACATGTGTTTATCTCCCTTTCTCCCTCTCTATAATATACACATATATATTACATACATATATATTACATACATACATACATACATACATACATACATACATACATAACATAACATAACATAACATAACATAACATAACATAACATAACATAACAATACATACATACATACATACATACATACATCCATCCATCCATGCATCCATGCATGCATGCATCCATACATGCATACATACACACACATACATACATACATACATACATAAATACATACATACATACATACATACATACATACATACATACATACATACACAGATCTCTCTATCTCTACAGATATGACACACACACACATATATATATATATAAAATATACATGTGCATGTCTATATGGATATATGTATGGGTGTTCTCATTGTGGGCATAGATTTGATTTTAAATGTGTCTATGCATATTATACAGACATCTAGACATCTAGATTCATCGGATAGGATCAACTCAGATGGGGACTCCGCGAGGCAAAAACGGGTATGTTATGGGGATTCCCCCAGCAAAACCAGGAATGGTGATTTATAGATATTTTATAGTTAGATTAGAACCCATTAAAATCCATGAAAATCCACTGAACTCCGGTTTTCCATAAATCTAAAAGCTGGTGGCACGCCCCAGGCTGCGGCGGGCTCTACCAATGACGCTGAAACTGCACCGAGCTGGTGGTAGTTTGGGAGGATCCCCTGCCCCAACAAAAATCTGAAACAAAACCTTCATAAGGTGGTAAATCCAATGATCAACCTACTATTTCGGGTTGCTTTATAGATGTTGAAACCAACTTTTTTTTGGTCAAAAAAGGGGATGCTACAGATGCTTGGGTTTACCTCATGAAAATTGGGTGGCCTTAGCCTTAGATCCAGAGCATTCAGAAACATGATGAATCATCAACATCATGACTAATTACCCTCTGGTAAACTAACATAGCTATGGAAAATCACTATTTTTAATGGGTAAATCCACTATAAATTGCCATTTTCAATAGCTATGTTAAATTACCAGACGGTAATTATCCGAAATATCATGAACGTAATGAATGTGATTATGATGATGGTGATGATGATGGCCACGAATGATACCAATTACATTCTAATTACTACTAATAATAGAAATCTTAAGACAACAACGATCATCAACAACACCTACAGGTCTCATACCGATGTGTTGCGCCACCAGCTCAGTTTTTCGTGGGCTCAGGAGCGACGAGGTGCATGCCTTGCGAGAAGTCGTCAACTCCATGCAAGGCGGCGGTGGAACATCAAAAAGGGGGATTCACCATGAAAAAAGTTTTTTTTTTTTAAATAATATATATATATAAGGATAACATGGTATATATATATATGTACATGTACGTGTACATAGAATATAAAGATATAAATATATGTACATATGTATTTGTATACACATCGGGGATATAGTGGATTTACCTTCCAGAAGTTAGCATTTTGTGATTTGGAACACCCACCAGAAATATAGATAATGTTATAACTTAAGTACCTCCGGTAGTCAAACATGGCTAGGTGGGATTTTCCTGCACATGTGCATTTAAACGTGAAAATCATCTATAATGAATGATGGATTTCTATTGCCAAGTTTGACTTATATGCATGGGAAAATGATGAGGATAGAATGGGAATATGAATTAATGGGGATGTAATAGGATATAATGAGATATAATGAGATATTATGGGATATCCCTTTTTAGTAAGATACAACCAGCAATATGAATCTGGGTTTGTCCAGAAACCCGGGACAACCCAAATTGTAGCCATTTGGCCATTTCAACTGAACATATGATGATTGAGCAAAAACAAATTGGGGTACATCCTATTCTCAGACATCCCCAATTCGGCGGTGTGAGATGTATTTTGCCAAGTCAGAACTAGGATGCAAATCAAGTTTGACAATAATCGGCAAAAGCAAGAAACAGGTGTAATGGAATGGATGGACTGGGCCTGGTTCAGCCTTGCGATACAAAGAACCACAGGTCTCATTATGTTTACTCTTGAACCACTCAACGTGAGAGCTTCACACAAGGTGGACTTTCACCCTTTTGCAATCTGGACATATTGCAATTTTTGGCAGCTGCTATGGTTTTAATATGTTTTCAATTTTTGGCAGCTGCTATGGTTTTAATATGTTTTCATTTTGTTGCGACATGGTGGTTGCTTGTGTTTCACCCTCCAGTCAATGCCAGTAAATTGACATTTTGTGATATGGAACACCCACCCGAAAGGTACTTGTAGAACATTTTCTTTCCGGTTCACCGCTTTAACCAGATCTAACCCCTAAAAAGCGATAGAACAGCAATTTACCACTAGATAATCCACTATTTTCTGCATTTTTTTGAGGGTTTGCCATACTAATAATGGAGTTCGCAAAGAACATGTGATTTAGCGAAGAATGGCCGGTTCCGGATGAACGAATTTGGATCAACCACCATTTTTTTTTTGGTGGCGATCTGAAGTGCCAATCTCCGGCGCAGGCTCGGTTGATCTGATGAAGAACAAAACGCAGGCCATGGAGACGCTTGGATTGTCAGGCGCAGAATCATCCATTGGGGTGGAACCCCGGTGAGAAATTATGATAGTATACAGATCTATACGGCATACACGAGTAATAAAAGAAGAGTTTTGGATAATCAAACTGTAATCAACCAGTTTATTTTCGTTCTTTCGTTCTTTCTTTCGTTCTTCCTTTCTTTCTGATGGCGATGGCGCTGGCTTTGGAGATGGCGATGGAGATGGCTTTGGAGATGGCGATGGCTTTGGCGATGGCTTTGTCGATGGCTTTGTCGATGGCGATGATGGCGATGATGGCGATGATGGCGATGATGATGATGATGATGATGATGACGATGACGATGACGATGACGATGACGATGATAAACAACAATGGGATTTTAGAGTATTCCAGCCCGAATTTCGCAGGGAAAGTGCCTGTGGTTGGATAATCCCCCATTTTTCTGGACATGCAGATGTGGTCGCAATGTTCCTTTAGGAATCATTAGTGTGGAACTTTGCAAGCGGAATGGTGTTTTGAGCCAAGGCGGAATTTGCGGGATGTCAATGGACACATTGACTCCAGTCACTCCAGCTTAATGGACAAGCAGACACGATCCTTGGCACATCTTTGCACTGCATCAAACTCCTGAGGGACAGACGAGTTTCATCCGACAGCTGAAAATACCAAGGAATGGAATCCGCAATGGGCCACTCAATTGGTAACTCGACAGTCAAGTGTTGATGCTCCTCGAAGCGTTGGGAGAGTACCCTCCGGTCAAACCTTGCTGGAAAATCACCAATTTCGAGATGATGTTTCCATTATAAAGCATTTATTATGGGATTTCCCAGCCATGTTCGAGTACCGAAGGGTATGCAGTGGAAACCAGTCCAGTTTGGCGCTGGTCCACCCAGGAGGTCAGATAGGAGGTGATGTCTGAATTTGGTGATTCTCCGGCAATCCATCCGGGCGAAGTTCCCAATTTCAAGTGGTAAACATTAATATGTAAACATCATAGATAATGAATTCCTCAATAGTGTTCAATATATCCCTACATTATCATCCCTAGAAATCTCCATTTGAAATAATCCTTCAAGAGTCTAGAGCTGTGGGATTTTGTTTGCCCCATCACCCAGCCAGTTGGTGTTGGTTCAGGCACGGAGCTGCCCGCCATCCGTTCGGACCTGAAGGGTCTTGAGCGAGCCGCTCGGAAAAGGTGGGAAATTCAGCAAAACAAGGGGGTTCTAGAGGTTTTTGGAGGATTTTTCCATTTTCCAGAATTATCCACATTATGAACTGATGTTTCTCTAGCAGATTCTACACGGGTCTTGAGCCTTGACTTAAGTATTGAGTCACATCATCTTCTTGAAGGGGCATCTTGAGTCGTGCCCGTCATGTAAGACTCAGTTGTGTGACATCAGCGGGGTGAGTGATGAGCGCCTGCCACATAAGATGTGCCTTCCCCCCTGTATCATTATTTAATGGGGGTTCCAGTGAGTTTTTTTTGTTTTGTGGTTTCAAAGGTCTTGAATTAATCCCAACTTGGGATGATCATCCAGACATTTTTTGGGTCACAACCACCATCCAACCATGACTTGTCGGAGTTGGGGCAGTGCCTTTCATCACTGAGGATCTGCGGCTGAAACAGGATAGCTGGCTGAAAGAAGCTGGCATGAAACTGCAGTTCGGCGCAAATCAGGAGGAAGATGGGTGATGCATATGATACATCATGGGCACACAAGCATACATGTTATGGGCTTAATGCTATACGGTAGTGCATGTGTTTGTGTATGCCCATACAATATACAATTTAATGGCATACCATGTTATGTGGGGAACATATAACATAAATTTTAAATATAATGCGCCATATAATGATATAGATATATACACATGTTATATATATACACATGTTATATATATATACATTACATAGAATATATATATATACATTACATACAATAGATATAACATACACACATATGTATATATATATACATGATATAACACATATATATATATAATATAACATACAGATATAATATAACATATACATACAATATAACACATATTAATATAATATATTATATGAGCAAGGGTCAAAAGATGGTATGTAGAGATTTTGTATTCGGCCGCCGTCACTTCTAGAAATGTGTGATTTCCTGTGGGAGCGATAGGGGACCTTGAAGAGTGATACCCCCTTAAGTAATGCAAATATGTTGTCATGGCAACATGCGTGCACTTTCCAGAGGTTTTGGAGCAAAACTTCTGACACCTGCTGTATCTCAACCAGCAAGACACCCACACGCTCTCACCAAGACATTCTCTCTCTCTCTCTCCCTCTCCCTCTCTCTCTCTCTCTCCCCCTTTCTATCTTTCTATCTCTCTCTTTCCCTCCCTCCCTCCCTCCCTCCGCTCTCCCTCTCCCTCTCCCTCTCCCTCTCCCCCTCTTTCTCCCTCCCTCTCCCTCTCTCTCTCCCCCTTTCTCGCTCTCCCTCTCCTTTTCCCTCTCCCTCTCTCTCTCTCCTTCTCTCCTCTCTTACGCACACACGCACACACCCGCACGCACCACACCTGAGCGCACGCGTACAAATGATTTGAAGATGTGCAAGAAATAATCGTACATGCTTTCTTCTTCCCATGTCTGTCTTCAGTGTGCAGACAACAGCTGCAAGAAGCAGATCAGGCGATGAGTAAGCGATACCCCAAATCAGCAGAAGTAGACAGACCCCCAGACTTGGGGAGAAGACGGCAGCTGCTTCCGGACTTTGAAGAGCATGGCAGAAAGCATCTTGTGGCGGCTTGTGCTCGCAAGTGCGTCCTTCAAGCCAAGTGGCGGGCATCAGCGACACCATGATTTAGTTCCAGCTTCTCTACCAACTTTGAGGGGGAAAGCGCCTTGCATGGCTACAAAACTAGTCCCTAAATAATTTATATTATACATCTCACTGACAGAGTTTGACAGAGAATCGTGGATGCCTGCCTGAACATGTATGTCATGCTTCATCATATTTAGCAAAAGTGAGCTCCCACTGTGTGAAACGATACGGAACCTTGAGAAGCGATACCCCTAAACTGATGACCATGGAGTCAATACCATGTTTAGACCGTCGCACATATATACAATAATATAATATATATAATATAGCATATACATAATGTAATATATATATAGATATATATTTAACATAGCATGTGTATAATGATATATATATATGTGTGTGTATGGTCAGAACCGACCTCTCATATATATATATACTTGCATACATATATATCTTCTTGGACTTTATATACTCTTCAACTTGCTGTATATACAATCTCTACCTACATATGGTCAGCGCCGCCCTGACCAGGTGGTTACTTGTCAGGTGCTTCGCAGGGCAACACTCACCAACAACTGATAAAACTGCAAAAACTGAAAAAACGGAAAAAACTTGAAATTGTTTTTTCAGTTTTTCAGTTTTTTCAGTTTTGTTCACCAGTTCCTTATGGCCGGCCATTCGCTAGCCTTCCCGAAGTCATCCAGCTTCAACCTCCAAAACTGCATGGTAACTGTCTGCGTTCAAAGCACCCAACTGCATTGAAAATGTGCTGATTCTCCGGAGCTGTCTGCATTTGCATTGCACCTGTCTGTCTCTACTGCAGCCACGTCTGTTCTTCTCGACTTGTCTATCCCTTGTTCGCAGTTCCCTCGGCATGGCACAGGTTGCGGAGGACATGACCTTCAATGATTTGGAAGCTGCCTGCGACGGAGATTTTTTTGCTGCTCGCTTTCAGCACCTTTTGTGCCCGCGCTTTTGCCACGTGGCAATTGGAGCCACGTGAGCTTCCCAATGTCTGAGTGCACCGATGCAGACAATCCCACGGTGCACTTGCTCGAGGTCATCGCCGGGCACATTATGAACATTTCCTTCGAAGATCTTGGTGGTCACTACAAGCATGCTGTCAGCAACAAGGACTTGCAGCTGCTTCCTTCTCCCTTTGGTCCCAAGGTGCCTGTGTCATCAGATGTCAAGCTCCAGCTAGTTGTGACAGAGGAAAATGATGGAACAGTCACCATTTTGAAGCACTACCAGTTCCCAAGCAAGGCTAAATTCAACCTCGTCAAGACCATTGCCACTGGTACTTTGCACCGGCCAAACTTCATGAGCAAGAAGCCAATCGTGGGGAAGAAAATTCTGCAATACTGTCCGCAAGGTATGGCCGAGTCTTCGATTTAGCCACCGAAAGCATGTCCTCGAATTCGAAGCACTAGGCCTTTGAAGAGCTGGATGATGATGCCTTGGAACTTGGTGGCTTCAACTTCCTACGCAAAAATGCTCCTCGAAGTGGAAGTGATCTGCAGCGACTGGCATGGCAAGCCGAAGAAGTTCGCAAAAAAACTCCCCAATCTATGGCTGGCCTCTGAGCTTGGTGGAGAAGTCGTTGCGGTGCTTGTCTTCCGATGGTGCACTTGCACGCAAAGAGTTCGATTGGCCTTTTCCTCTGACCGAGAAGTTTTACCACAAATTAAATGGATCCTGGAGAAATTGGAGGGCATTTGGAACATTTGGAACTTTGATGTGGCTTCCTTAGTCATGCTTGGAGAACCATGCGCAGGAAAAAAAGTCCATTGGGCCGTAGCATTCTGATGGCGCAGTGCCGCTACAATCAAACAAAACTCCAGCGTGAGGCGTGAGGATGCTCCATGTCTTCGCTGCACGCCCGAAGTTAACTTTCTTGGTGGCGAATCAAGTGTTGTGAAAATGGGTGATTTCTTGGACGACCCTGAAATGCAGCATGTAGGTGTCAAAATCTTGAAGTCATTCTTGGACGTTGGCTTGTTCGAGGCGATGGCTTGGGCGCGTTGGGGCGCATCCAAGTGGGTACAAAACCAACCCCGGGCCATTGCTGCGAATGCATATGATGCTCGTGTTGATGAGGGTCACATCTTGGTACCGCACCTGCCTTTCAAGGACTTTTGGGAGATGATCCGCCCAGCTGTGTCTGAGAATGCATCTCATGCAGATATCAACGCAATCCTCAAACGAGCCGTCTTCATCGTCGTGACCAAGAAGTTCCTCTACTTCAGGCCTGATGGTGTGAACGAGGATCCAGTTGCGCGCATTGCTGTGGAGAGCCCAGATTTTTTGACAAGCCAAGGTAAGGAACTCTATGGTTTGTTCAAGGCCAACAAGAAGACTTTCCCACCCGACTTTCAGGAGGAGGTCAAGAAGGAACAGGCTTGGGTGTCTTTGCTTAGCTGAGAAGGAGCGCGAAAAAATGCAAAAAGCTCTCTGGGGCTCCGGTCCGGCTACCACATGCCTCCAGAAAGCTCGTGACGAAGCCAAGGCCGCAGAGGAGGACAAGGTTCAAAAACATAGCATCCCCTTCGTCAAAATGGAAATGCAAGAGTCTCTTGTCTACAATTAGAAAATGTGGTCGCAACCTGTCATGCTTGCATTCCTTATTCCTTTCCTCTCACCAAGTTCCATTCTTGTCCCCTAATTCTCTGCCAAGGTACCAGGAGCGCATGCCTGCTTGGCTCGGGAAACACGCAATGATCCAGTGGATGTGGACCAAGATCGCTGCACATGTGAAAAGGGAACGCCTTGTCTTCCAGTCCCTCTGCTCGCACAGTGCCGTCATTGATCTCAGCAGCCCTACCCCTTCTCCCAAAGGAAGAAGATGTCATCAGCAGCACTGGCAGTTAATTAATCCTGACAATTCTGAGCTTGGCTTTTCTTCTGACCATGAAGAGACCTTCAATGGTCGAACTTTGGAAGAGGATCTGGAGCAGATGATGGAGGAGGAAGGCTTCACTTTCCACGAGACTGGCTTGGAGTGAGAGCTTAGTGTGTGTGTGTGTGTGTGGCAAGTTCTCTTGTGTCATTATAAAGGACATTCACGACGCTTGTGTCTGTACCTGCATCGACCGGCAGCCATGCCAATGGAAAAATGTTGTCTTGGGTGCTGTGCCTGTGTTCTTCTCCTGTTGTGGCTTCCCAGTTGGGATCCGTGGTGCGTCGTTGTCAGTTGGGGCGACCTGGCTGGCTCGACAATCCTTCGCTCCCCGGTGGATTGCCTTCACAGTTGCTTCACTCACTATTGCATTCCTAGGCTTCCCGGTTGGGATCCCTCTTGCGTCGTTGTCGGTTGGGGCAACCTGGCTGGCTCGACAATCCTTGGCTCCCCGGTGGATTGCCTTCGCAGTTGCTTCACTCATTATTGCATTCCTAGATACATTGCCGATGTCAATGACACCTCTGTTCCGATCCATCGTGTATATGCTTGTTAATGTCTGCATTCACTCTTGTCTTGCTGCCTTGGCCTTCAAATGTCACAGTGCCGTCCTGTTAGATTCATTGCGATACCTCACCAGCTGTCATTTAGCTCACAACCATAGCAGAAGTAGTCTTGTGATTGTAGCTGTCATGCCGAAGATCCCCATGAAATATCGTGCGCCCTCTGCGTGGCCTATGCCCAAAAGAGGCAAGGTGAGAGCTAATCTCAAGAAGCCTGCTGCAGCTACGAAAAGAGCCAACAAGAAAGCTTCAAATGTCCCGTACACTCGTGTTAAAGGATTCCGGACGAAGTTCTACAAAGAACGTGTGCGCTAGTGTGTCTCTATCCAAGCACTCACAAGCATGAATCAGCAAAATTGATTCAGCAGAAATTGACACAAGATACTCGTAGCATCTTGCAAGTGTGGACTGGAAGTCCTTGTCCCCATTGTGCGGCTGGGCGTTTGGGTCCTTTGACTTACTTTCGACAGAAAGAAGTCTGGGTCCATCGCTGCTCGCGTAAGTCGTGTCAAAAGCGCGTCCAGCCACACGACTCTCATCCCATCTTCTTTGGTGGAAGTGGCAATGCCTTCATTCCGTTGGCTACCAGGCAGCCATCCTCCTGTGTGCTGTAGCTGGTGTGCCTGTAGCATCAGTGCCATCCATTCTGGATATGGATGACAAGGCAGTGTTCCGCATCTATGCCAACTTGGAGGTGGCCCGTGCACGCCATATGGAGATGAAGGAAAAGAACATCATCTATGACAAGGCACAGAAGTGGTGTGATGTCGAAGCAGACGAAGTGGACTTGGGCAAATAAGTCGTCCGACGTGGTCGCCCAAAGACACTGAATCTGTTCCGCTTGCAGCCTTCTCCAACGAAACCACGCTCACCTGGCCCTGGTCCCATCCGTCGCAGAGAGTGGCTGCCGATTGCAAAGAAGTACCTGCAGGACCGACAAGTAATTCTCCACACAGACGGTGCCAAAGCATATAAGTAAGCTTGCATTGTCGGGTGTCATTCACGATGTTGTACATAAGAAAAAGAAAGTCTCTGTGAATGGCAAACAGACTTGGGTGAGACCGCATTACACAAAGCTTTGCACCCACACCTTGCCAAATGGCAAGAAAATTCGTGTGAAAGCAGGCGCTCAAGTCATTGATCGCTTCTGGGGACATGTCCGTGTGTACTTGAAACATTCACCTCGCCGTGTCGGGTCTTGAGCATTGAAGCACAAAATCCGCGCGGCCCAGTGGACTGGCATAAAGGTGATAATTTTTGGACTGCAACGGCAAAAATGCTGCAGGACTTGCACAGATAGACAAGATGACCGGCTGCCGAGGAAAAAAGTGTCATTTTGTTACACATGCACGTCCAATCTATTCACATCATTGCACTGTATCTTTCAGCCTTGTCTGCGCAGTGGCTTCCTGGCTGCTCTGGCGCAAATTATCTGCTTTTCTACGGCTGACGGAAACGCAGATAGAGAGCATCGGGAAGACATGGTGGCCAAGGCCAGTTTTGGGCTGGTGTCCTTCTTATACTGTATACCAGACGACTCATCTGTATTTTGGGGGCTGGCCAAAATGCAGATGGAGTTTACCGCAAAGCTGTGCTGTCATTTGCTGGCTTCAGGTCGGGCATGCAGTCTCTGGTGCCCGTAAACTTGAGAACATTTGACCAGAGATACCTGGAAAAGGCTCGTGTTGGTTCAGCCTTGTCTGCGCGGTGGCTTCCTGGCTGCTCTGGCGCAAATTATCTGCTTTTCTACGGCTGACGGAAACGCAGATAGAGAGCATCGGGAAGAAATGCTGGCGAAGGCCAGTGATGGGCTGGCGTCCTCCTTACTGTATGCCAGACGACTCATCTGCATTTTGGGAGCTGGCCGAAATGCAGATGGAGTTTCCCGGGAAGCTGTGCTGTCATTTGCTGGCTTCAGGTCGGGCATGCAGTCTCTGGTGCCCGTAAACTTGAGAACATTTGACCAGAGATACCTGGAAAAGGCTCGTGTTGGTTCAGCCTTGTCTGCGCAGTGGCTTCCTGGCTGCTCTGGCGCAAATTATCTGCTTTTCTACGGCTGACGGAAACGCAGATAGATAGCATCGGGAAGAAATGCTGGCCAAGGCCAGTGATGGGCTGGCGTCCTTGTTACTGTATACCAGACGACCCATCTGCATTTTGGGAGCTGGCCGAAATGCAGATGGAGTTTCCCGGAAAGCTGTGCTGTCATTTGCTGGCTTCAGGTCGGGCATGCAGTCTCTGGTGCCCGTAAACTTGAGAACATTTGACCAGAGATGCCTGGAAAAGGCTCGTGTTGGTTCAGCCTTGTCTGCGCAGTGGCTTCCTGGCTGCTCTGGCGCAAATTATCTGCTTTTCTACGGCTGACGGAAACGCAGATGGAGTTTACGGGTGCTGTTGCGAGGAAGGCTTGCTTTGCTGTGGCTTCTCGTCGGGCGTGCATTCTCGGGTCCTTAAATATAGGTTTGAGATGGCTTGAGAAGACCTGGCCAGAGATAGCTTGAGAAGGCTTCTGTGAGTTCAGGCTTGATGTTGCGGGTGGCTCTAAATGTTGCGGGCGGCTCGAAATGACCGTGTCCCACAATCCGCATTTCCCAGCTGCATTTTGTGACAGTAGCAGAATGCAAATATGTTACTGAAGGAAACCAATTGGTTTTCCTGTCTGAAAGGGCTGAACGCAAAAGAAACCATTTGCATTTTGCGAGCGGCTCTAAATGCAGATGGAATGACCAAATGCAGGAGATAACCGTTATGAATTGCCATCTGCTTTTTGCCAGCAACTAGAAATGCAAATGACCGTGTCCCACAATCCAAAGTTCCCAGCTGCATTTTGTGACAGTAGCAGAATGCAAATATGTTACTGAAGGAAGCCAATTGGTTTTCCCGTCTGAAACGGCTAAAGGCAAAAGAAACCATTTGCATTTTGCTGGCGGCTCTAAATGCAGATGGAATGACCAAATGCAGGAGATAGCCGTTATGAATTGCCATCTTCTTTTTGCCAGCAGCTAGAAATGCAAATGACCGTGTCCCACAATCCAAAGTTCCCAGCTGCATTTTGTGACAGTAGCAGAATGCAAATATGTTACTGAAGGAAACCAATTGGGTTTCCTGTCTGAAAGGCTAAACGCAAAAGAAACCACTTGCATTTTGCGAGCGGCTCTAAATGCAGATGGAATGACCAAATGCAGGAGATAACCGTTATGAATTGCCATCTGCTTTTTGCCAGCAACTAGAAATGCAAATGACCGTGTCCCACAATCCGCATTTCCCAGCTGCATTTTGTGACAGTAGCAGAATGCAAATATGTTACTGAAGGAAACCAATTGGTTTTCCTGTCTGAAAGGGCTGAACGCAAAAGAAACCATTTGCATTTTGCGAGCGGCTCTAAATGCAGATGGAATGACCAAATGCAGGAGATAACCGTTATGAATTGCCATCTGCTTTTTGCCAGCAACTAGAGAATGCAAATGACCGTGTCCCACAATCCAAAGTTCCCAGCTGCATTTTGTGACAGTAGCAGAATGCAAATATGTTACTGAAGGAAGCCAATTGGTTTTCCTGTCTGAAAGGGCTGAACGCAAAAGAAACCATTTGCATTTTGCGAGCGGCTCTAAATGCAGATGGAATGACCAAATGCAGGAGATAACCGTTATGAATTGCCATCTGCTTTTTGCCAGCAACTAGAAATGCAAATGACCGTGTCCCACAATCCAAAGTTCCCAGCTGCATTTTGTGACAGTAGCAGATTGCAAATATGTTACTGAAGGAAGCCAATTGGTTTTCCTGTCTGAAAGGGCTGAACGCAAAAGAAACCATTTGCATTTTGCGAGCGGCTCTAAATGCAGATGGAATGCTTTTTGCCAGCAACTAGAAATGCAAATGACCGTGTCCCACAATCCAAAGTTCCCAGCTGCATTTTGTGACAGTAGCAGAATGCAAATATGTTACTGAAGGAAGCCAATTGGTTTTCCTGTCTGAAAGGACTGAACGCACAAGAAACCATTTGCATTTTGCGAGCGGCTCTAAATACAGATGGAATGACCAAATGCAGGAGATAACCGTTATGAATTGCCATCTGCTTTTTGCCAGCAGCTAGAAATGCAGATGGAAGCCGCGAATCCCGCAGATGTTGAACAGGGATTTCGCGTGTGCGCGTTGTTCGGGCCGGCGTTCCCTGCGTATGTGGTGGGGCATCTGGTGGCCCAGGGCTTTCAACCTTTTTCTTTTGCACGGAAGTTGTATGGTGTGACCATCAAATTTCACAGCGATTTTGCTAATTCTTGCAATCCATGGACTCACGAAGCCAACATGACTCCAAACTTGTTGTTTTTGACATCATGAGATATCCTGAGCCAATGCCCAGTCAAATATATAAATAGAGGCTGCAGTTTCAAAACTGCAGACCATCTACATTGTTGTTCAGTGATTTGGGATTAGGATGCAATAGGCTCAATAGATTGAACATGATTGAACTTGGTTCTACTGAGTTGATTTGTAGGTGTTGTGACAGTGGTTGTTTTCTTTCAAGCAATTTGCACATTGTTTTTTGAGGTTTGCAGGCCTACCCTTGCGTTTCCACCCACTTTGATTTTTCGATCAGTTTACATATATATATATGTATATAATATAAGGAAACAATATCAAACAAAATATCAAACAATATCATATATCAAATCACATGTCATGGTGGGATCTCTTTGCTCTCAACGTGTGTGGTTCGCAGTGTGTTGTTGCATTCCTAGGGCCATGCTATCAAGATACCTCAACTAACTATCAAGTTCTTCTGCGCTAATTGGGTCATTTCCTAGGTGACCTTGCTTCTTTCTCTAGGTTGTTGTTTGTACCCGTTTGTCCGTTTACTTGCAGCTAGTGTGCCTCTGCGAGATGAACTTACTAAAGCCGAACCTAACCTGCAAATATTTGTTTGGGATGCGTTATTTTATGCGTTTCTTCTCAAAGGCTTGTTGCTTGGCAGTTGCAAACAGTCTTCCTGGAAAACATTGATAGATGTTCAATCAGCAAGGAATATAATAGAAACAAACGGCATATACCAATGGAGTTGCAAAAGAACCCGGTGACCAACTGCTATACATGAATTCTAAAGCAACAATTTATGCAATAATTATTGGGCATTTTCTTGCACAACTTGTCCAGCAATAAGACGAGGCCTTCAAATAAACATTGTGCACACCTAAAAAGCCAACAGCGTGAAACATCGTGAAACTAGCGTGCAACTGGCGTGAAACCCCTTTTTTTGGCGTGAACCCCCATTAAATGACGTGAACGACATGTATCAAAAAGGGGCATTGTTTTTAACAATTGCGACTTCGATTCCACAGTTTCTGCATTCTGCGCCAAGAATTTGTGGCTGATGAAAGAGTTTATCAAGTTCATGACCGAATACATACCTAAAGAACCAATTCCAGTAGAACTAGGAGAGCGAGTGTAGAAGCCAAAGGGTGTATGTACATATTCATAGTTTTTTTTCAAGGGATGTCTGTGCAATCGACAATTGAAGCCACATTGAAGTGTATCTATGTGTGTTATAATGCAAGCTGGTCCCATGTCTACATAATGCTTGCAGTCTTTCTATACCTTCGGCTCACTTCTAAATCAACCCCCTGCGTCTACCAGCAACACAAGCAAAGAAGAAAGCACAACTGTAACCAGGGAATACTTTCACCATCTTTGACCAATCAAATGGTAGGGCTGCCAGACTCTTAGACCAGCTTAAAATATGTGACAAACGCTTGCTGTAGGTACTTAGTATATTGGGCTTTGTGCAATATAAGTACGACAGATGTTATCTGCTGACAAAAGATGCCACATCGTCTCTGAACCAGCCAAGCTATACCGCATTGCACCGTTTCATTTATTGACTGGGTGCTGGAATGAAAAGCAAGCTTTTGGGAATAGACAAGTAATTTGCCTGATGCTCTTTATTGTTTGTTTTTCTCTTCCTGCCACTGTTTAATTTATACTGTTTGAAACATTACTTAGAAAAAGACTGAGAGAGGCAATGACAAATTCAAAAAATACACACATGATTGGCTGACCTTGTATATGGATATGGTTGCCCAAGTTTGTTTGTGACAGACCATTTATGGCAATTTCTGACAGACCACATGAAACTTAGAATCAGCACATTCACATGAAATAGGCCAAATATTGCTGCTTGTAGTACGGTGTCATTGGTAAACAGCTCGGAAGTCTCAACTCTTTTCTCAGCGCACTACCGCGACTGCGGAAAAAAAAGAAACACAGAGCAAGCGCTAAAATGAAGGAATTTCATTGTGCAAGTACAGGAACATGTTCGCGTGTGGTGCTTGCATGCTGTGATGGAATCTAGCGCACAGTGAAACGCAACGTATTTCGCAACATTGCAAGGTCCAAATGTGTTAAACTCAATAATTAATTTGTCTAGGGGATGTAAGTCTTCAAACTATTCAGTACTTCAAACCAGAACGTATTGAAATTTCGTTCCGACCATCCCAAATCCACAATAGAATAAATTGATGATGTCTACTGGTTTGTGTCTGGAAGTAATGACATTTTCATAGGTGGGTGGATTTTGTTCCAATGGATTACTCATGGTTTGAGAATTGTTTAGGTTGCTGTTCAAACATAAAATGAAGGTGTCTGAAGTCTTTGCCGCCGTCTTTCTTACTCTTGGACATCCGCTTTTGATCTGCTCGTGAAAAGGAAAGTGGATTTGCCTCGCCAGTCTTGAGAACATCTTTTTGCTTTGCCCTTTGAACTTCACTTCAGCTCTCCCAGTCTGAATAATGGCATTCACTCGAACGAAGCAAAAAAACTGAACACACAACAAAATGAACCACTTGCCAGAATAGCACAGGTTCATAACAAACAAAGGGGAATAGTAGAACCCCCTTTGTTTCAAAGGTGTTTGGAAAGTCAGGGGGAATGTACAATATCATATTGTTTTTGAGGGAGCCTTGTCCTCTGCCCACCACTATGGGCTGCTTCCGGTGGCTGTGGGCAAAACCTGAGGACCAGGGGCATTGTGCAAAACCTTTTGGATCGCAGTGTGCTTTGATTTTGGCCTCATTCTTTGTGGTTTTTGTTGGCAGGACTATGACCACTGTCCCTTTGGCAGCGCTTTTGCAAGAATCCTCCGCGAGGCACCAGCCCCTGGCGCCCCTGGGGCGTGAGTGTTTTTCATATCGTTTTCATAATGAGACAACATACTGGACTGCAGGATCTCGCGCGCAGCTCGCCGCTGCGGAAGCTTTGAGCTCAAGTGCGCAACTGCATGTTGCTGCGAAGATGGCATCAAATTTAGACAGCTCCCCTCGCTTGTGCCCAGGCTTTCAAACCTGTCCGCATCGTCCGCGGGGTCAACGGCCTTCCCGCACCATGACGCCATTGAGTCTAAAACTTGACATCGCTCTGACTCCAAGTGATCGGTTTATATGATAACTTAAAGTTATATAGCAGAGAATTTAGAATTTCCACGGATGATCGACCCATTTTTGAGAGTGGTCAGTGTCAGCAAGATTTCCATCGTAGCTGTTTCGATACAAGCGATACAAGTATTGTGCAGTTGAACAACTCCCGCACAGATATGAATGGCATGACTTCGGAGTTGATTTATAAACAGACACGGACAGCGTCCATGGTACCCTTATCAGTGAGACTGAACAGCTTGAGCAGAAAATATCAGTTCGAAACTATGTGCACCGTCTTGCAGTTGGAATGTGCCCTGAGGACAAGCAGGAGCAGCAAACGGATCAAGAAATTGCAGCTTGCCAGGCCGGCTGGCAGATGCTAGCACGCTGGCTGGCACGCTGACTGCATATTTTTGTGATGGACAGTTCATGACAATTCACATCACATAGGTGTCATTCCTCTTTTCGAGGAAGGCTAAGTGACTAAGGGAGTGGGGCCGTGTCATTTTGCTGGAAAGGACGTGCAAAGATGCAAAGGCGAAGCAGATCGACAAAGAGCGATTTGCTTGAAGGATGATTCCAAGGGCTGGCGGATAGAGTGCAGCGCATGTGACTTAGGAATCAGGAAAGATGATTCAAGATTCATACCTTCCAGCAGTGCAGTCACCTTGTCATGGATTGGATGCAGATTGGCAGTGGTTCGCTTCCAGAGTTCCTTGCTGACCGCAGGAGAGGTGGCCATTGACTGAGGAAGACTGGATCCAAGCTGAAAAGGTATCTCGGTTGTGTCGCAGCTGTATCCTGTGTTACTTCTCTGTGACGAAGCCGCTCCCAGGGTCCAATGATCCAATGATTATCCAATTATTTACTGATCCAAGCCACCTCCAGAGTCCCAGAGTGTCAGTCCAACTTGACGTGGAACCGGCTTTCGTTTACTTTCATAAATTGACCACCGCTGCATGAGGACTTGCAGCGACAGAGAGATTGCGCAAAGAGAATGCTCGGAAGCTGACGTCCACAGGCTGTGAGGCGGGGGCATGCCGATCAGGTTGACGAACAGGGTTTTGCATGGTTTTGGCCTATTTGAGGTTTCTAGAATTCTTTGCAGATCTGCTCCTGCTGAACGCGCACCAATCTCAGCCTTCGCAGAAGTTCAGAAGCCTTTACCGAGCAATTCTTAGCACTCAGGCTACCTTGCCTCCAGTGACAGCGCAGCAGGACAACATGGCTGCTTGAGTAACTGCCGAAGAGTTGAGACACCTGTGCGTGCCAGCTTCTCATGACTTTTCATGCTTCTAAGGAGTTTCCCCACAAGGCAGCCTGCATGCATGACGTGTAGATAGTTTTTTTTTGAAATAACTTCCGATGCATCCCCGTTGGGATTTCTAGACTCGTTCCATGCACCCAAGAGTGGTCATACGGATACCGAGCGGAGGGAAGCGGAGTTTTCTGGACACTGCCCTTCGCCCAACTCTGATTCCATGCAACCTCAACCCTTAACCTCTGTCCAAGTTCCTCTGCTTCCTACAAAATAAAAGTGTAATCTGCTCAAACACAAAAAACAAATACATATCTTAGAGCTGCCATTAGCCTCTTTATTGGCTGGTTTCTGACGTCTCCCAGAGGTGGACGTAAGAGATGGGTCTTTTCTACGTAAGAGTTGACGTAAGAAGTCATGTAAATAATGGGCCTTTGAACAATCTTTGTATTGTATGTATGTGGCGTTGTATTGTCAGTTGATGTTCACTCATAAGCCCATGTGAGTGGTGTGGCTCATGAAAATGGGTGACTGTGAGCCTAGTTATGGCTATGGCAAGGCGCACGTGGTCAGTGGCCACTGGTTTAGCCCGTGACACACTGGGAGAGAACCTAACCTGTCCAACCCCTTCCAAGGACTGTTTTTTTGGCCTGGTTTCTTACGTGGTTTCTTACGTGGTTTTTGGCTGTTTTACCTCCCCCCTGAACGGTTCAGAACGGTTCAGAACGGAGAATGAACGGTTCAGGGGTATTCCCCCCTGAAAAAGGCATGAAAAACCTACGTAAGAACTCACGTAAGAACTCACGTAACAACCCATGTAAAGGTTTCTGAACGGTTCAGAACGGTTCAGAACGGAGAATGAACGGTTCAGGGGTATTCCCCCCTGAAAAAGGCATGAAAAACCTACGTAAGAACTCACGTAAGAACTCACGTAAGAACTCACGTAAGAACTCACGTAACAACCCATGTAAAGGTTTCTGAACGGTTCAGAACGGTTCAGAACGGAGAATGAACGGTTCAGGGGTGTTCCCCCCTGAAAAAGGCATGAAAAACCTACGTAAGAACTCACGTAAGAACTCACGTAACAACCCATGTAAAGGTTTCTGAACGGTTCGTGGGTAAGTAGGCCATGATGGGCTTCAATTATGGGTTTATTTTGGCTTGTTATGGGCCATGTCTTTCACATGATCTCTTACGTGGACTGCGACGTGGACTGCGACATGGACTCTTACATGCCTGGAGGTGGGGGTATGCTGACCACAGACATAGAGGCCAGTAGATGGTCTAATACATATCATCTTCTTCTTGAATATGTATATTTAAGATGCTTCGCAATATTTGCCTACATATGGTCAGCGCCTTCCCGACCAGGCGGTTCTGATTCTATCAAACTCACACACCCAAAAACTATGAAACATACAATGATGAATGCACATCATCTTTTAACTATGAACTATGTATATGTAAGATTATGTAAGATGCTCCGCAAGATCTGCTTATATGTGGTCAACACCTTCCTGACCAGGTGGCCTTTATTCTATATATAATAAAGCTATATTCACTATATCGCTTGCCTGCCGTGCAGCCAGTTTCTGCTTACGTCACCCGCGCCAAAACTTCTTCCCTGGTGGTCACCATGTCTGATGGAACTCGCACGCCGGAATCGGACTACGAATATGAATCGCAATTCTGGCAGTGCTTGGGCAAACTTATGTAATACTTTTTAAACAAAGCCTCTGTCTTTGTTCATGTGTTATGTCTCTGACCAATTCGTTGTGCGTATCTCTCCGCTTGCTGGTCATAAGCTCTCTCTGGACAATGCCACCTATTGCTCGACCATCGTGGCCTGAAACGTTCTTCGAACCTGAGCGTGAACGCTCTCGAAGTCCGCGGCGTGTGCAGCCTGGCACTATTTCACCCCGTACCCCCCCCAGCTCGCCACCACCGACCCCAAACATACCCCCACACATTGGATCTATGATTCCAATGACTCCTCCAGAATTGTTGGATCCTTCACCAGGGACGCCGGAAAGTCAACAAATATAGCGCAACAGAAGTGTAGAATAAAGTTATAGCAACAGTACAGGATGAGAGTGAATAAGGTCAGGCAATGTCAAGTCCTAATTTTTTCAAAAGCAACTATTCAATGACCTTCCTGCACTCAACAGCATTGCGCCTGCATCAGTTGCATGATAAGACCATGCACGTGCAGCAGCTGGAAATGTGGCAAGCAAAAAACAAGGAGTGAGAGTGTAGGTCATGGAGCGGAGCATTGAACACATACACACACAGACAGACAGACAGACAGACACACACACACACATATATATATATATATGTGAATGATATATCTACGTAATGTTATGTATATGTACAAACATAGCCAACACATGGATATCTACATACATGCAAATATGTCAACATATGTTCCATCTATACAAAGCCATGGGTGAAATGGATGATGGAAAAACACCTGTTTTCATTGTAAATGCAAATGAAAATGCTGTTTTGGTAGGTTCTGGGGGTGGGTGAACATATATATACAGTATAAAATATAACATAATTTAAGATAACACATATGTATAAAAAAAGAGCCTTTGTATTTATATATATATATATGTATTTAATATAACACTTATATATTTAATGTATCATATATGTATAATGTTTACATGGATAATTATTTGATGATTTTAAGCTCCCCGGGTCTTTTTGGTGGCCAAGTCGCCAAGGCAGGCGATGCAAAGCATGCCGGGGATGCTCTCCAAGCTGGAAAGTGACTTCCAACAACGGGCCAAAACCATTGATCCGTGGCTGTCTGTAGCTGAGTTTTTTTTTGGAGAAATGAACCAAGAAACACAACTATCTATCTCTCCAAATCGATTTAAACTGATCCAATCTTATTTGATCTTATTTAATTTTATTCAATCTGATATAGTGATATGATGATATAGCATGACATAACCTTATCTGGTCGTCTCTATCCAATGTTACCTAACCTAAATCTAATCGAATCCCTCTCTATCTCCATCCATACTTGATATGATCGGTTTCCTCTGGTGATGTCACCTGATTACGGAGGTGGCTCAAGAGGAGCTGGAGAGGTTCTTTTTCGAGCTGTTAGCATATAAATGTACATACGTTTGTATATCAACACATATGTATCTTAAAACATAAGTATATACTTTACATACGTATATATGTATGATTCCATATATTGTATTATAGATATATAGAGCATGACATTTGTTGCCTATGGGGCACAGGAAGCTCGCGTTGTGATAGTATGATATAAAGAGAAAAACATGATGAAAGATGTGTGTATATATGTATATATCAATCCATCAAAACATACTTACATGAATATCATTATATTTATTTACAGTATATATGCAGTACAGATATGTATAGATGATCCTTGCACGACATTGCGTCCAAGGAGTCTTCCATTGAAGCAAAGTTTTCGAAGATGGAGGGCCGATGGGGAGAGAAATGCTCTTGTTTCGTGGTGGAAATCACGCGCTGCTTGCTCGCAATGAAAGTCTTTCAGCAGAAATGAACTCAACAGGAGGCAGAAAGTGTAGGTATAGAGTCCCAAATAGAACAAACGGATGATTTTAGTCAGAACGTTGCACGATGTTGAAAGATGATGCTTTGTATCTTAGTTGTTTTCCAGCGTTGAACGGCAGTCCTAGAGATTTGGATTTGCAGCGCTCCCACACACAAGGTATAGATTGTAGATCCTAGATGCATTGCATGAAGCTGTGGGTTGATGCACTGAAACATCATCCGAATCATTCTGAATGTATTTGCTCTTGAAAATAATCTAAAATCAGTGGAATATCTGAAAATCATCTAAAATCATCCAAGGCCTATAGGAATTGTGACGCCATAGGCCTGGTGGAGTCCAAATTGGAGACCAAACTGGACGTGGCCTTGTGGGAGGACCTAAAGATCGACATGGAGGCGGTCAGTGGCTACGGGTTGACCCCCAATTTTTGGCACCATTGTTTCTTGTTAGAATGATGTATCTACATTTTTTTTGGATATGAAGAGATTGTACCAGTAGTACCGCACAAGGCGGTGGCGGAAGTTTCAAAAATAGGAAACCTATAGGAGAGGTTGGTTGTTGTGAATCAGGGATGGCAGAGCGAGTCCACTGATGGACCGAAAGGTGCTTGAGGTCTCCCACTCTTTCTCGCTCTTTCTCTGACTATCTACCTACCTACCTACCTATCTATCTACCTATCTACCTATCTATCTAACTAACTTGCTAACTAACCAACAAACTAACAAACTAACAAACTAACAAACTAACAAACAAACAAACAAACAAACAAACAAACTAACTAACTAACTAACTAACTAACTAACTAATCTATCTGTCTATCTATCTTTCTATCTTTCTATCTATCTATCTGTCTATCTCTCTATCTATCTGTCTGTCTGTCTGTCTGTCTGTCTGTCTGCCTGTCCATCTATCTATCTATCTATCTATCTATCTACCTATCGATCTATCGATCTATCGATCTATCGATCTATTGATCTATCGATCTATCGATCTATCGATCTATCGATCTATCGATCTATCGATCTATCGATCTATCTACCTATCTATCTATCTATCAATCTATCTATCTATTAATCTATCTATCTATCTATCGATCTATCTATCTGTGGAGTGTAGTTGTAGTTGTAGTGTTGTGGAGTGTAGTGTAGTGTAGTGGAGTGGAGTGTAGTGTAATGTAGTGTAGCGTAGTGAAATTTAGTGTAGTGGAGTGGAGTGTAGTTGTGTAGTTGTAGTTGTAATGTTGTGGAGTGTAGTGTAGTGTAGTGTAATGTAGTGTAGTGTAATGTAGTGTAGTGTAGTGGAGTGTAGTGTAGTGTAGTGTAATGTAGTGTAGTGAAGCGAAGCGACATCTGAACCTCCAAAAGTGGTCCGAACCCCTAGTGTTTTAACATTTTGACTTCGAAATGTGCTTCGCACCACAACAGCGTGCACTTTTTCGACATCTGAACCTCCAAAAGTGGTCCGAACCCCTAGTGTTTTGAACATTTTTACTTCGAAATGTCCTTCGCGCCACAACGGCGTGCACTTTTTCAACATCTCAACTTCCAAAAGTGGTCCGAGAATGGTGTGCTTTGTACATTTTGACTTCGAAATGTGCTTCGCGCCACAACGGCGTGCACTTTTTCGACATCGCAACTGCCAAAGTGGTCCGGAGCTGGTGTGTTTTGTACATTTTGACTTCGAAATGTGCTTCGCGCCACAACGGCGTGCACTTTTTCGACATCTCAACTTCCAAAAGTGGTCCGAACCCTTTTTTTTTTTTTTAACATTTTGACTTCCAAATGTGCTTCGCGCTACAACGGCGTGCACTTTTTCGACATCGCAACTTCCAAGAGTGGTCCGGCGCTGAGGTGTTTTGTACATTTTGACTTGGAAATGTGCTTCGCGCCACAACGGCGTGCAACTTTTCATCTCTCATCTGGCCAGCTGGCTCCGCACCCGCCGCTTTAGCGAGCCTACTTTTCGACCCTCCGGAGCCCCAAATCATTGGGAAAACACAGTGTTTCGCGACTTTCCTACCTTTTCGCGCATCTGCGTCTGCTTTCTTCTGACTCTTTCTCTTCTACTCTTCTTTCTTCTGATCTTTCTCTTCTCTCTGCCTTTTCCCTGCTCTGCTTTTCATCTGTCCATATTGTCGGAAGTTTAACTTCTAAACTTCCTTCGATTATCTGTTAATTAACTATGTTCATCTATGTTCTGTTTTCATTTTTTCCGAGGCCATTGTTGATGCTAGAATGTATGGATATGAATAGACTGCAGATTGCATGGCTATCTTCTTTTTGGACTCCCAGAGAACTGAAGTGCTTAAAAAGGCTTACAAGCCAAGCGGCGTCCCAGAAGTGGTTGAAAATTTGCAGGACACCTCTATTTAATGGAAAAACCATGGTTTCCTCTAGATTTTCGCTTAAACCAATCCATTGACTGTGGAGTGGTTGCCCAGGAACTTTCGAGTCGCCATGTGAGCCACCGCTGGAGGCCTCTATCAGCACCTTGCGTGAAGTCCTGCGCACACAGCGGATGGCTTTGGAAGGCGGGGCAAATGACAGTGAATTGTGGTTTATTCGGAGATTTAATCATAGGAACATGGGGAGTTCACCAGGCAAAATGATGGATGAAAATATGGAGTTTCATGAGACATCATTACGATATGACCATGAAATCCAAACCAGAAACTATGTTTATTATGCAACCAGAAATGGGGGGTCACAAAAAATATCGTCCCGTACTGGGGTATACCCAAAAATTATAGACCAACATTGGGGATGGTTTATTATTGGGTTTACCTCACTAGCTGCTGATGCGAGCATGAATCAATACATCTTGGACAGTGGTTTCAGGGATGAACATCCAAACCTACAAGCTATAAGGATGAACACTAGGGTACCGAGGCGAACCGACCCTTTTCAACATGTATTATGGAGGCTACTGAAGTAGATCGATTTGTGTTTTGCTGGAATGGGCATCTTCATAGATGGTGGTAAGCATCTCTGGGAGCCCTCACTATGGGACATGTCAATGGGTTTTCTTCAGAGTTTCCAGGGTCTTGGTAGAGCGTTTCATACACTCAGATACTTCACCCCCAAGTTCCAAACTAGGTGGACGTGACTGTGGTTGCCAAAAAAGTATTCACTCAGTAATTTTATGCAGTGTGGTTACCACCCAATAATACACCATCCCGATTTTTGCAATACCCTTTGGTAAACTAACATAGCTATTGAAAATGGCCATTTATAGTGGATTTTTCCATTAAAAATGGTGATTTTCCATAGCTATGTTAAATTTACAAATGGCTGAAATCCACATTAGAAGACAGCTCCATGTCTCGATAGAAAGTGCCCTTCCGCTAGGGGATTTGCAATCATTGCGCACCACCGTCGACTTCAGAGGGGACGAGGTTCACCTAAGCCATTAAAAATCATGCAAATCTCACCCTTTCTGCAGGCTTTGATCCCCTTTCAAATTCCTCGTCAACCTCAGCGCCGGATCTGAAAAACGGTCGAACCTCCCAGGAACTACCTAAAGTATACCAACGCCTGTACCCATTTGTATGATTTCAAGATTCAAAAACAGATTCGATGATTCAGAAAACACATTCGCCAAACAGCAATGATGTTTATTGTTTACCGGGATAAAGCTATGACATTGTATGACCATTGATCGGGTTTTTATCCCTGTGGACCTTTTTTGAAATCCAGAAAAATTGGTTGGGGAAAAAACAAATTGTGGTTGAATTTCCTAGATTCAATGGCTACCATCTGGTAATTTAACATAGCTATGGAAAATCACCATTTTTAATGGGAAAATCCACTATAAATGGTCATTTTCAATAGCTATGTTAAATTACCAGAGGCTACAAACTTTAGTTTCAACATGTTCCAAGCCTTCCCAACCAATCCCTCCAGATCCGTGCGCTGAACCGCGAGCTTCGGAAACTGCTGGTCCGCGGTGTGGAGGCGAGTGTCGAGGCCAATCCCAGTGGTGCCATGGCCATGGGAGTAAAAATGAGGGATTCCCCAAAACAATACTAGTTTCAATACTAAATGAATTGTCTAATTTTGGATGATTTGGGGGTAAACCGACCGCCTTTTTTTTTTTGGGCGAAGAATGATATATGTTTCCACGTCTACGTGATGTTTAACTTCTTTTCGAGACTGTGGATACTGTGATTCGCAGAACTGCGCTTTTTTAAGTCTGGCAGGCTGGACAGTTTCCGTGGACAGATGACATATATTGACCTGAGGTTCAGAGGGCAACTACACTGTGGTCATCCAATGAGACTGACGCCAGAAAAAGTGCGGCTACACGCTGATGCTTTGGCGTGGTCACCGGTCACCAGAAATATGGATGAAAGTGGACCCTAGAAATCCAGGCATGTGATTTAATTTGATCAAAACATATCCAAAAGATCTGTTTGAGTGCCCCAGAATCATCCAACATCCACCAGCCTTTCTTGGGATCTGAAAAGTCATTTTTCAGCACCAAAATAGAGGACCGGTGACCCACTGATGTCACAGCTAGTGCCATCAGGACTCCCCGAGCAGAGCGTCTCAGGTGCTGAGGGATGGCCATTTTGACAGATTTTGACAGGGTTGCTCCAGCCATTTTCAACCCATCATTATAGGTGAATCATAGTCATAAGGGGTGGTCATCCGTGGTCATTTATCATTCTGATGATATCTTTACCTCGTTTCACCTCTATTTGCCCGGTTTCGCGCTGTTTGACGGGAGCCCTGTTTGATACATTTGACAACGATTGATAATGGGCAAAATGATCGATTAGCCATGGTTTTTATTTGGGAGTTCCGAATCTGCCCCAGAAACTTGGATGGTTTCAAGTGATGTTTGCCACAAAGCTGAAAACCTGTGAGCCCATTGGTCCTCCTTTTTTGAGCCAGTCCTTTATCTTCTTATTCCTTGGAAGGGTCAAAATGCATCAAGTCTTTTTGGCACACAAGATCTTCAGCTTGGACCTCCAAGCACACGCATCAAATGAATAACACCCAAAATCCCTGATGCTTGACCTTGACTACATAGTTACTGGGTAGATCATGGTTATCCTAAGTGGTTTGGACTAATCCAATAGGGGAAGTCTATTAGTTCTGCATGTATGTATATGTATAATTATGTATATATATATAGAGCAAGGATGGGAACAGCACCTATCTCTTACCCTTTTTGAATGGCAATGTAACATAATCATTCCTCGCAATTGCTGAGGAATAATCCATCCCAAGTGTATAGTAAATATGTTGAAATCTTTCATTAGTGGTGATGATCATCCATATCGATCATCATTTTAGGGCTGGCAATCGGTGGAGATTCTCTGCCAAGTACATGGGCTGGGTCAAAATTATCAAACAAGTACATTCCATGGTTTCATACTAAACATGCCAACTTTTATGGTTCCTAATTGGTTATGACTTGTAATTGCTTGCGGAGCCAAGACTGTTGTGGTTTGTTTCACTCTGACCAGTGAGGTTTTGTTCACCTGCCCAAGGGCGTTTTTTTCCCTAGTAACCAATGGCTTCGTAGTCATGCTTGTAGCTGTATCATAAGTATGTATTGACTCCTCCCCACGACTATTAGGTGATGAACTACCACATAGTTTTGGGTCACGCCTCGATTGATTCGCCTATTTCTTTCCCCAAACTTTCTCCATTACAGGAAATCATATTACTGTAAATCACCAGAATTTCTTTAGTTTTGATGGAAAACACCGAATTTCGATCTGCAAAAGGTTCCGCAAAGCTTCGCGCTTCCCCCGGCCTCTGCTTCTCAGGCAGTGCAGTTGCGAGACTATGAAATGCGCTTGGCTAAGATGTCCAAAGATCTGAATGCAGCCGGGTGGCCTAGCGAAGTGAATAGAAACTAAAAATCTACTTGGAAGTGCAGTTCCAGTTATGAGTGGATATATATATATATATATACATATATATAGTGACGGACCGAAACTTAGAATGCCATTTTGGAACCGTACCCACTGGAAAAAGTAGCGGCAAAATATAGAAATATGTGCTCCCGCAACTTTTTGACTGCATTTTTTCGATAAATGGCTCTTGCAGATGTTAACTTAGAATGCGTGTCAGGTCCTTTTCTATTTTGACATGCTTCACTTGTTCTTTTGGATACCTTTTGATGCAGACATTTCAGGGGTTTTTGCCCTGTTGTTCAGAGATTCGGCGCCCATTTCAATGTAAATTAAGGCAGTAAATCATTCCAAAACCACCCATTTCAATATTTTGGAATCCAAACTTGTGCACAGGAAGGGATACAGGACCGTTCCAAGAGCAAACAAAACGCTGGGATTTCGAGGGAAAGAGTGAAAAAGGGCCAAACTTTTTGGCATGAGAGTGCGATTGCGCTGTGCTTTCAAAGCTTTTTGAATATATATAGTACCGGATTAAAACTTAGAAGGGGCTCCCAGTTTCCAAACCCGTGTTAGAATGGGGGTCACGGAGAACAACTTAGAATGAAGCATTCTAAGTTTAGGGGGTAAGGTGGACGAAAACGTATATATATATATATATATACGTAAATCTCACTTGGCGGGAAAAAAAATGATTATTTGCGAAATGCATGCTAAGTTTACACCCGAGGATGTTTTTTACGTATATATATATATATGTGTGTGTGTGAATTCCTCCATTTCTGATGGCGCAAAATAAGGAACTTTATTATAGATAAACCCTGATGTCTGTTCTTGTGAAACAATGCTGCTGGTTTTCTTGTGTGTGCCTGGCAGTGCACACAAAGCTGGGACAGCCATGCATCGTGCTGCATTTAGCGCTGGCGGTCGGAAGTTGAAAGAACGCAAACCCCAAACAAGTATATATTTATATATGTATACATAGATAAATAGCTACATATTATATTAATATATATATATATAGTGACACACTGAAACTTAGAATGCCGCCCAGTTTGTTAAAATTTTGATTTTTGAACTTAGAATGCCGCCAAAAACCCTGTTTTTAAGGGTATTTTAGAATGCCGGCGTGTGAATGTTTCAATGTGCCAGACCCCGAACCACAGTATTGCCATACAAAATGCACATTTTAGGTCTAAAATGGCATTCTAAGTTCTCTCCTGCCAGTGTTTTTTCCTCCATAAAACCCCCAAAAAAACAGCAAACAGAAAAATAACTCCACTCCGTTTGAAGCACATATGCAAGAAACAATGCAATTTACTGCATATTTACAGGGTTTTGTGAACATATAGGATCCAAGGCACCTCAAGATTCCTTTTTTTCCTCAAAAGTGTCTCTTATTTCCTTCCCCATTAAAGATGAAAACCTCGAAAAAACAGGGACCAAAAATCCCTGGCAAAAGGTAACTTAGAATGCTGGCAAAGTTGTCTTTGGTTTTCCATTGTTTTTCATTGTTCCTTCTTTGGTTTTTCATTGGTTTTTCTGTGGTTCTCTTTTGTTTTTCCTTGATTTGTTCATAGATTTTTCTTTGGTTCTCAAAAATGTTCATGTGTTGTTCTTTGCTTATCATTGTTTTTGTTCATTGGTTTTCATTGGTTTTTCTGGTGTTTTTCTTTGGCGATTTTTTTTCCACTTTAGTATTCGCGAATGAATTGCCTAATTGAAAACAAATACATAAAGTGAACTTTCTTGGAACTTTAGTATTCACGAATGAATTGCCTACTTGAAAACGAATACATAAAGTGAACTTTCTTGGAACTTTAGTATTCACAAATGAATTGCCTAGTTGAAAACGAATACATAAAGTGAACTTTTTTGGAACTTTAGGATTCACAAATGACTTGCCTAATTGAAAACGAATACATAAAGTGAACTTTCTTGGAACTTTACTATTCCCAAATGAATTGCCTAATTGAAAACGAATACATAGAGTGAACTTTCTTGGAACTTTAGTATTCACAAATGAATTGCCGAATTGAAAACGCATACATAAAGTGAACTTTCTTGGATCTGTAGTATTCACAAATGAATTGCCTAGTTGAAAACGAATACATAAAGTGAACTTTCTTGGAACTTTAGTATTCACAAATGAATTGCCTAATTGAAAACGAATACATAAAGTGAACGTTCTTTCCACTGTAGTATTCACAAATGAATTGCCCTAAATCCGCCATAAATCCTCCCTCCATAAATCCTTCATAAATCCATCATAAATCCTCCATAAATCCGCCATAAATCCTCCATTAATCCTCCATTAATCCTCCATAAATCCACCATAAATCCTCCATAAATCCCTCAAAAATCCTCCATAGAGCTTCTATAAACCTTATTTTCAAGTGGCCAGGCGTATTTTCACAGAGCCGATGAACACCTGTGATCATATATGGACATTCTAAGTTTGCCAGATTTGGTCTCCAAACTACATAAGGGTGCTCAAATATGATAAACTCCTTACGGTGTGTTGGCGGCATTCTAACTCTAGTATGAAAATCTATGGGGTATAAAGCGAACATATGTTCACAGAGCCCATGAACACATATGATATTTTATGATCATATGTACACATTCTAAGTTTGCCGGATTTGGCCCCAAAACTACATAACAGTGCTCAAAAATGATAAACTCCGTACGGTGTGCTGCCACATTCTAACTCTAGTATGAAAATCTATGGGTTATAAAATTGTCATAGATAAACCATGATGTCTGTTCTTGTGAAACAATGCTGCTGGTTTTCTTGTGTGTGCCTGGCCGTGCACACAAAGCTGGGACAGCCATGCATCGTGCTGCATTTAGCGCTGGCGGTCGGAAGTTGAAAGAACACAAACCCAAAACAAGTATATATTTATATATGTATACATAGATAAATAGCTACATATATATATATATATATATAGTGACACACTGAAACTTAGAATGCCGCCCAGTTTGTTAAAATTTTGATTTTTGAACTTAGAATGCCGCCAAAAACCCTGTTTTTAAGGGTATTTTAGAATGCCGGCGTGTGAATGTTTCAATGTGCCAGACCCCGAACCACAGTATTGCCATACAAAATGCACATTTTAGGTCTAAAATGGCATTCTAAGTTCTCTCCTGCCAGTGTTTTTTCCTCCATAAAACCCCCAAAAAAACAGCAAACAGAAAAATAACTCCACTCCGTTTGAAGCACATATGCAAGAAACAATGCAATTTACTGCATATTTACAGGGTTTTGTGAACATATAGGATCCAAGGCACCTCAAGATTCCTTTTTTTCCTCAAAAGTGTCTCTTATTTCCTTCCCCATTAAAGATGAAAACCTCGAAAAAACAGGGACCAAAAATCCCTGGCAAAAGGTAACTTAGAATGCTGGCAAAGTTGTCTTTGGTTTTCCATTGTTTTTCATTGTTCCTTCTTTGGTTTTTCATTGGTTTTTCTGTGGTTCTCTTTCGTTTTTCCTTGATTTGTTCATAGATTTTTCTTTGGTTCTCAAAAATGTTCATGTGTTGTTCTTTGCTTATCATTGTTTTTGTTCATTGGTTTTCATTGGTTTTTCTGGTGTTTTTCTTTGGTGATTTTTTTTCCACTTTAGTATTCGCGAATGAATTGCCTAATTGAAAACAAATACATAAAGTGAACTTTCTTGGAACTTTAGTATTCACGAATGAATTGCCTACTTGAAAACGAATACATAAAGTGAACTTTCTTGGAACTTTAGTATTCACAAATGAATTGCCTAGTTGAAAACGAATACATAAAGTGAACTTTTTTGGAACTTTAGGATTCACAAATGACTTGCCTAATTGCCTACTTGAAAACGAATACATAAAGTGAACTTTCTTGGAACTTTAGTATTCACGAATGATTGCCTAATTGAAAACAAATACATAAAGTGAACGTTCTTTCCACTGTAGTATTCACAAATGAATTGCCTAAATCCGCCATAAATCCTCCATAAATCCTCCATAAATCCTTCATAAATCCATCATAAATCCTCCATAAATCCTCCATTAATCCTCCATTAATCCTCCATAAATCCTCCATTAATCCTCCATAAATCCCTCAAAAATCCTCCATAGAGCTTCTATAAACCTTATTTTCAAGTGGCCAGGTGTATTTTCACAGAGCCGATGAACACCTGTGATCATATATGGACATTCTAAGTTTGCCAGATTTGGTCTCCAAACTACATAAGGGTGCTCAAATATGATAAACTCCTTACGGTGTGTTGGCGGCATTCTAACTCTAGTAAAGCGAACATATGTTCACAGAGCCCATGAACACATATGATATTTTATGATCATATGTGCACATTCTAAGTTTGCCGGATTTGGCCCCAAAACTACATAACGGTGCTCAAAAATGATAAACTCCGTACGGTGTGCTGCCACATTCTAACTCTAGTAAGAAAATCTATGGGGTATAAGATTGTCTTCTGCGGTGAGATTTTGGCCGCGGTGTCGTTCCGTAATGGCCGTATGTAAATTCCAAAACGGAGTTCTAAGTTTCAATCCGTCACTATATATTCAAGGTTTTGATAAAACCCTTCAGATGGGTAAACATGGTTGCCCCAGGCAATACGTATCATGCATGAGGGGGTTGAACTAGGAACTTGGAATGCTTTGGGATATATTTCTCGTCAGTCTATAAACTGTTTGCGACATGTTTTGGCCTCAAATATTGGGAAATACTGTGGTTTTCTCACCCATGACTGGAACTTAGAATGTCACATGTGCCGGCATTCTAAGATACCCCATTTGGCTGGCATTCTAAGTTCAAACCACAAAATTTTGGAAAACGAGGCTGACATTCTAAGTTCCAGTCCGGCGGTATATATATAAAACCATGATATAGTTGTAGGGCTTATATTCCATGGCCATACCCACTTGTAACCTCAACTGCACACCCAAGAAGATCCTGGGTTTAGGGTTGAACATGGACCAAGGAGATATGTCGGGATGCGAGCTACGCAACAATGCGATGTGTAATGTCAACCCCGGATGAATAAATCCGAAGGCTGTTTAATTGGGGGAATACACTATCATTTTAGTAGCACATAGTCACTATTTAGGGGTGCCCCCTGTAAATTAACCAACCAGTGTTCATGAATTTGGGGTTGATACTATATATATATATATCATCAGACAATTCTATAATCCAACAACCAGGCAATGATATATAGAAAACGTGCATTCATGATTCTATATACTGTACATGTAATGTTACATGTAACAGTCACATAATCATGCAACTGCTGTTCATTTTTGGATATGTTTGGCAGTAAATTCTCCTGGTTTCTTGGGATCTCACCGACTCACCTCCCTGAAGACAACGGGGAAGCACCATTGGAGGCCTCTGAATCTCATCGTTTGCAGATCCTGAAGGCGCGTCCGAGGATTGATCCATTGATCTCTGGATGTGTCAGAAACCATGAGTTTCCCAGATGAATATATAGTGATGTATAGTGGGTATTGGGTTGCAAGGATATGCAATGATTTTTTTCATAATTTGTTCGTAATATTTTGTCCATGAGGCCATCCAAGTGATTCGAGTGCTCCATGGCAGGTGACTCAAGCAGTCGGTGAACTGGGCAGGGACCGCTTCCGGCATTCAATGAACTGACCATTTTTCCCTAGGATTCGGACACGTGGTGGCCATGCCATCTTGCCTTGCCAGTCACTCACATGCTTTTGTTTGAATTGAAAGGAAACGAATGTTTCCGAATGTGTGTTTGAGTTTGATCAAACTGAACTAGGGTGCAAGGAACAGCAGCAAACTCGCAGGGTTGTACTGCTGATATTTCTTTGCCAGGGTACATTGCTGTGCCATGTTGGCTCCGGTTGTTGCTGAAGCGAACTGCGAGGTAGTCCGCATCCCTCCTTTGGGTTGCAACACTTTGAAGGTGACCATCATGTCTACTCCCAAAGTCAAAGGTGCTGAAACCATCTGAACCCTTGAAACTCCAAAAGGCCTCGCAAGAAACACGTGGGATCCATCCGGCCACGGTTGAAAAACTGCACAACACACCCGCGCTCCATCTGCCGAAGAAGCGATGGCGTGGGTGGTAGCTCTGTGGACGTTGCTTGGAGACGACATGGACAGACTGGGTGGAATTGGAGATGATGGGAGCAGCTAAGATCAAGCACATGTTCCTGCACAATATTGGAATATCTGGGATATGGCATATGGCATATTTTTCTCATTCCTTTGTTATTTTTTTATTTTTTTTGCAATAAACACAGTAGGCCATCCTGTTTTGGGAACCAATTCTGACATATGTAGAGTCACAGCAGAAGCTGCGCTGGGGCACCTTGTTTTCCAGATCTTCCAGACCTGAATCAGATCTTCTCAGTGGGTGCTCCATCGCTTCAGCAAAGAGTCAAATCGAAACACATTTCTGTGGGGCAACGTGGGATACCAACACAATGGGATTTTTACAAAGTGAAGACACTCAACGTCTATGGATTTCGAACACGTGAACCAGAGCTTGATAGTTTTATAAGTTTTATGCAACCGTTCTATACTTGCACTACCCTCTCCTGGGCTCTAACCATAGTTTTATACTACCATTACTTGCACCCCCTCCTTGTCTTTGACGTGCTGGTCCCATAAGGCTAGCATGGCTGGAACAAGTCCAGATGGTAGCTGCCACTGAGTACTTGAGCTGTGCAGCTTTACGCGTCGCTTGGACTGGCTTTCGGTAGGATATCTTTATTCGATCCCATTCAATGGTTGGGACCTGGGTTTCCCAAGATATTTTAAGGAAGCGATCATCTTCCCAATTCCAACGAAGACTGAGTCGCTTTTGGAGCACACTTTTTTTGGAGCACAGAAAGTTCTGAGATGGGGATGTAAAGTCCTTGCAGGACAATGTCTATGTAGGAAGTGCGTACATATATAAATGCTGAACATCATGCAGCGTTCCCAAACTCCCCATATCACAAGTCCATGAACTTCACTCTATTTATTGGTCATCGATGGTACGTCGTCACTGCATAAATTTGAACTGATGCTCCTGAGAGATTGGTGGCAGCACATGTCGGGGGCAAGGACTTTACATGGGTGCCAGCCAAATGGGTGGTATCTTACAGCTGGTTCTAGAAAGCATAGACACACTTTCGTTTCATCTTATATTGGTGCCAATAAAGATAGACAAGCAATAATGACAAACATATTTCCGACTCATTTCTTTGACCTATATGGAGGTTTCTTAAAATCGGGATTTCCCAAGTCACCATGGTTGTTTCAATACTAAGTCATGGTCATCCATGACTTGGATGATTTGGGGTACCCCCATTTCAGGAAACCTCCATATAGTTGTTTGGGAACCTCTATAGGATCCTATAGGCTCTGATACCTCTCACTCACTATCTCTCACTCCACTCCCATACTTCAGCACCAAGGACACACAGTTGAGCCCGGGATTCTGGAGGCTGGCGATGACTGGGGTGAAATATCAACTGGTCTGATATGTACATTTAGACAATATAACATATATATATATAGATGTAATATACATTATGTGGTGATATATATATATATAGATTATGTAATTGTATAAATATCTACCGGTTAATTAACATAGTACAACATACCATACATGTATATATCACGAAAGCCAGCCGAAGGCCTGGGCTTGAGTATAGGTATAAGCGAAGCGAAGCGAAGCTAATCTAGGGGGTGTGGGGGGGGGGAGGCCCGAAATCGGTCCGTTTTTGAAAGGTGAGGCCGGAGCCTGGGGGGGAGAGCTCAAAAACCGACCTGCCGTTTGCCTGGTTTTTTGGGCCCGACCGAGATGCTCCATTTTGGACACTTGTTGGTGGTTTTCGACGGTTTTCATCGAGTTTCAAGCGCCGAAACACTGTAATTTACGGTGTTTTTGCGCGTTTGGCCTGGCAAAAGTACATCTTGCAACATGCTGAAAACTGCGTAAATACCGCTGTTTTTGCTAGGTTCTGGCCATAAAACACTGTAAATACCGTGGTTTTTGGTTCCAGGAGCAAAAAACACCGCAAATACCGTGGTTTTGGGCTTGCAAGGCGTCAAAAAAACACGGTTTTTACGGAGTTTTTTGCTCCGAGAATGTTCAAAAAACACGAAAACACCACCTATTTGACAATTTTTCGGCTTTACCTTGTTGGTGGTTCTTGACGGTTTTCATCGGGTTTCAAATGCCGAAGCACTGTAATTTACGGTGTTTTTGTGCGTTTGGCCTGGCAAAAGTACGTCTTGCAACATGCTGAAAACTGCGTAAATACCACTGTTTTTGCTAGGTGCTGGCCATAAAACATTGTAAACACCGTGGTTTTTGGTTCCAGGAGCAAAAAACACCGCAACTACCGTGGTTTTGGGCTTGCGAAGCGTCAAAAAACTATTTTTTTTTTTTAACGGAGTTTTTTGCTCCGAGACTGTTCAAAAAACACGAAAACACCAACTATTTGACCATTTTTCGGCTTTACAAATGAAGGTTAAAAAAAACATGCCGCAACGTCTCTGTGTGAAGATGTTTCTATGTAAAAGCGTCTCTGTGTAAAAGCGTTTCTCTGTAGATATATCTGTGTGTACAAGGGTCTGTGTGTCAAAGCTTCTGTGTGTAAAAGGGTCTCTGTGTAAAAGCTTCTGTGTGTAAAAGCCTCTGTGTGTCAAAGCGTATGTATGTAAAAGTGTTTGTGTGTAAAAGCGTCTGTGTGTAAAAGGGTCTGTTTGCAACATTCTGTGTATGCGTAAAAGGGTCCGTGTGTAAAAAGGTTCGTGTTTAAAAGTGTCTGTGTGTAAAAAGGTCTGCGTGTAAAAGCATTTCTGTGTCAAGATGTTTGTGTGTCCAACAGTCTGTGTGCTACTACGACTCTGTGTAAAAGCCTTTCGGTGTAAGGATGTTTGTGTGTAAAAAGGTCTGTATGTAAAAGCCTCTGTGTGTGAAAGCGTATGTGTGTAAAAGTGTTTGTGTGTAAAAGCGCCTGTGTGTAAAAGGGTCTGTGTGCAACATTTTGTGTATGCGTAAAAGGGTCGGTGTGTAGAAAGGTTTCTGTTTAAACGTGTCTGTGTGTAAAAAGGTCTCTGTGTAAAAGCATTTCTGTGTCAAGATGTTTGTGTGTCGAAAGCGTCTGTGTGTAAAGCTGTCCCTGCGTACACGGGTCTGTGTGTAAAAGCGTCTGTGTGTAAAAGCGTGTCTGTGTGAAGCTGTTTGTCTGTAAAAGCGTCTCTGTGTCAACGTGTTTCTGTGTAAAGCTCTTGTAAAAGGGTCTGTGTGTAAAAGCATCTGTGTGTCGAAGTAAAAAAGTGTCTGTGTGTAAAAGCGTTTGTGTGTGTAAAAACGTTTGTGTGTAGTCTGCAAGGGTCTGTGTGTAAAAGGGTCTATGTGTTTTTAGCTTCACAATGCTGGGTCATAGCTTCCGTTTGCTTGCTGTTCGTTCTAAAATTGTATATGTAGCCGTTTCCCGTTCTTCCCAAAAGCGAACTGCAATAGCCGGCCGAATGGCCCCCAAATGGCAGAAAATTGCTTCCAACAGGTTTCTGCTCTGGATTTGGCTCCAAAAGGCTCCTGGCCAGGATTTGGCCTAAAACGGCCGTTTCCCCTTGAGCCCAGAAGGCACTTTTCATTGCCGGCCCGCAAGCCGCGAAAGTCTTAAAAGCTGGCTCCAAAAGGCTTCGGCCAGGATTTGTCTAAAAATGGCCGTTTCCCCTTGATCCCAGAAGGCCCTTTTAGTTGCCGGCCCGCAAGCCGCGAAAGTCCCACAAGCTGGCTCCAAAAGGCTCCGGGCTTGCGAGGCGTCAGAAAACACGTTTTTTTTTTCCGGAGTTTTTTGCTCCGAGACTGTTCAAAAAACACGAAAACACCAACTATTTGACCATTTTTCGGCTTTACAAATGAAGGTAAAAAAAACATGCCGCAACGTCTCTGTGTGAAGATGTTTCTATGTAAAAGCATCTCTGTGTAAAAGCGTTTCTCTGTAGATATATCTGTGTGTACAAGGGTCTGTGTGTCAAAGCTTCTGTGTGTAAAAGGGTCTCTGTGTAAAAGCTTCTGTGTGTAAAAGCCTCTGTGTGTCAAAGCGTATGTATGTAAAAGTGTTTGTGTGTAAAAGCGTCTGTGTGTAAAAGGGTCTGTTTGCAACATTCTGTGTATGCGTAAAAGGGTCCGTGTGTAAAAAGGTTCGTGTTTAAAAGTGTCTGTGTGTAAAAAGGTCTGCGTGTAAAAGCATTTCTGTGTCAAGATGTTTGTGTGTCCAACAGTCTGTGTGCTACTACGACTCTGTGTAAAAGCCTTTCGGTGTAAGGATGTTTGTGTGTAAAAAGGTCTGTATGTAAAAGCCTCTGTGTGTAAAAGCGTATGTGTGTAAAAGTGTTTGTGTGTAAAAGCGCCTGTGTGTAAAAGGGTCTGTGTGCAACATTTTGTGTATGCGTAAAAGGGTCGGTGTGTAAAAAGGTTTCTGTTTAAAAGTGTCTGTGTGTAAAAAGGTCTCTGTGTAAAAGCATTTCTGTGTCAAGATGTTTGTGTGTCAAAAAGTGTCTGTGCGAAAAAAGCGTCTATGTCTCACGGCGTCTGTGTGTGCAAGGGTCTGCGTGTCAAAGGGTCTATGTGTAAAAGCGTCTGTGTGTAAAGCTGTCCCTGCGTACACGGGTCTGTGTGTGAAAGCGTCTGTGTATCTGTGTGAAGCTGTTTGTCTGTAAAAGCGTCTCTGTGTCAACGTGTTTCTGTGTAAAGCTATTGTAAAGGGGTCTGTGTGTAAAAGCATCTGTGTGTCGAAGTAAAAAAGTGTCTGTGTGTAAAAGCGTTTGTGTGTAAAAACGTTTGTGTGTAGTCTGCAAGGGTCTGTGTGTAAAAGGGTCTATGTGTTTTTAGCTTCACAATGCTGGTTCATAGCTTCTGTTTGCTTGCTGTTCGTTCTAAAATTGTATATGTAGCCGTTTCCCGTTCTTCCCAAAAGCGAAATGCAATAGCTGGCCGAATGGCCGCCAAATGGCATTGGCCTAAAACGGCCGTTTCCCCTTGAGCCCAGAAGGCACTTTTAGTTGCCGGCCCGCAAGCCGCGAAAGTCTCAAAAGCTGGGTCCAAAAGGCTTCGGCCAGGATTTGGCTAAAAACGGCCGTTTCCCCTTGATCCCAGAAGGCCCTTTTAGTTGCCGGCCCGCAAGCCGCGAAAGTCCCACAAGCTGGCTCCAAAAGGCTCCTGGCTAGGATGTGGCTAAAAACGAGCGTTTCCCCTTGATCCCAGAAGGGAAATCCAATTGCCGGCCCCCAAGGCGCGAAAGTCTAAAATCTGGTTCCAAAAGGGTTCTTGCTAGGCTTTGGCCCAAAACGGCGGTTTCCATTTGATTTCAGATGCGGCTCTGTGTCAAGATGTTTCTGTGTAAAAGCGTCTGTGTGTAAAAGGGTCTGTGTGCAACATTCTGTGTATGCGTAAACGGGTCCGTGTGTAAAAAGGTTTGTGTTTTTAAAAGTGTCTGTATGTAAACAGGTCTGTGTGTAAAAGCATTTCTGTGTCAAGATGTTTGTGTGTCAAAAAGTCTGTGTGCTACTACTACGACTGTGTATAAAGCCTTTCGGTGTAAAGATGTTTGTGTGTAAAAGGGTCTGTATGTAAAAGCCTCTGTGTGTTAGTTTCTGTGTCAGAAGGCACTTTTAGTTGCCGGCCCGCAAGCCGCGAAAGTCTTAAAAGCTGTGTCCAAAAGACTTCGGCCAGGATTTGGCTATGCTTGCGGAGCAGCGTGAGCACCTGTTTTTCTTGGGCTAAAAGAAGCCTACGGTAGGAAAGTTGTTGTCGACCTACCGCAGGTATGTCTGCATGTCATGTAGTGTACAGATACTACACTTGTTCATAGCCAAAAGGTCAGCTTTGAAAAACCCTTATGCACTCCCCCTTTGGCACGCTGCCAAACCTGTACTGGAGGGTGCACTTTTCAACTGCCTAGAGGCTTTGCTCTTGTCTGATGGCGCAAAACGCCTAGTGGAGTAGCACCTTTAGTGCACTCACTTCCCTACGGCTACCATCAGATTTGGGTCGTAAAGACAAGACCCCTTGCACGCCTAGTGGCCTTAAACACTAGGCCCTTGGAAAATTTCTACGGCCAGTCAGGCCCAAAGCTTCTCTCAGCTGTGCTCTTCATGGACGAACTCCTCTTCTGCGCTGTAGTCCGGATCGTCCTCATGGCGTTCTTCCTCTTCATTGCTTTCCCGGCCATGTGCTGCAGGTCCACCATCATCATGCCCTGCAACTTCGTGGTCCTCTGTTGCTGGACCTTCTGCTGCATCATGACCTTCATGGTCTCCCTCAGGGATCACCTCGAGCTCCACCTCGACGTAGTCCCCGTCATCACCATGTTCTTCTTCTTCTTCAACCTCCTCTTCATAGTTTTCTTCTTCATAGTTTTCCTCTTCAGGATCTGCTTCGGGGTCAGATCCTTCTTCATCTGCAGCTGCATCTGCATGAGCTCGGCTTGTTTTGCCTTTGCCCTTGGTCCGCAGGAAGTCGCGGTAGACCTCCAGCCCCAGATTGGCAGCTCCTCTTCCCACCGGGGCTGTACTTGAGCTCGAAGGTGCTGCGCTGGAGCTTGAAGCGCCAGTTGGCGGGTGTAGGATGGCCTCTGCATCCAGGTACTGGTTCACCGCCACGGCTGCCTCCTCATAGGCTGCTTCTGCCCCCTCGCTGCCATTCCCATGGATGGCCACAGCGCTTTCCGCTCGCCGTACTGCGGCGGTGGCTTGGCGCAGCGACTGCGCCAGTTGCAGTTCGGCCGCTGGGTTTGCGCCCTTGCCCTGCAGGACGATGCGGCCCCCACTGCCTTTCTTTGCCCCCTTGGTTGGAGACGCGAAGGGCCCTTGGCTGCTTTCCCTTCGCATAGATGCGCTGCCATCCCGTCGTAGGGCTCGTCACGGAGTGGGTTATTGTGGAATCCTCACCCCTGGTGCCCTTGCCACGACGCTCCGGCCACCATCTGACCGTGTGGCCACGCCCCTTTCGGAGCTTCTGGGGCTCCCATGCAGAGCTCTTGCCGACCTGGAACTTGTTCTTTCGTCCCGTCAGCTCATCGGATCTTCTTTTCATCCGATACATGAACTCCTGGGTGGCCGTCCCTTCCACAGAGTCCTCCTCATTGTCCTCGGCTTCAGGCTCAGGGCTTGCCCGGTCGTTGCGCCGTGGGTCATCTCTGTCCCCAGGGCCATCTCCACCACCGGCACCACTCGCAGCCATCGCCCCATGTTGAGGGTCCCGCCGAAGTTGAGGACGAGCTTTAGGGCGTAAAGCCATCTGCTCGTTTTGATCCCTGTTGGTTTCATCGTACTGCACATCCTCCAGGATCTCAGCCTCTGATGTGCTCGACAGGGTTCTCGACGGTGAAGGCACCCTTGGTGTTGATGGCGGAGTTCCCCCACATATTGGTCCAGCTCCAGCCAACCTGAGAATTCTCTGTAGGAGGGATTCTCCAGCATCTTCTCCTCCACCTTGTTCTTGTTGTTGTTCCGGCGGCGGTGCAGGAACTTCCCGTCGAGGCGGACTTACCATCCTTGCTGGTGGTGTCGGCATTCCAGCTTTTGCCCTTGACTTCGCCATTGCCATCGCCAAGTCATGCCGAACCACATCGCCCGGTGTGCGAAGATCCACTTCAGGGCCGCCACGCTGTCGTTCCAACCATGCCGTCGCTTCTGCCAGTTCTTCAGGAGACCTATATCTCACTGGCCCAAGGTCCAGCGACATGCTTTGTTGCGCTGGTGCTTGCCCTTGTAGTCCTGGATGAAAGCCTTGAGGTCCTCTTGGAGGTCCTTGGTGTTGTTGCTCTCCACATCCAGGTGCAAACCCTTGTTGTCCGTGAGGTGCTTGTGGTCCATGGTAACCTTGTTGCACCCCTTGCCAACGAAAGCCAGGACAACATCCACCTCTCCAAACTCCAGCATATCCCTGCGGAGGTGGTGCCGGCAAATCCGGCTGTGGTGGTGGCATCCCGTGCTTTGGGTCCTTTTGGACCGTTTTGGCCCTTTTGTCTTGCGGCTGCTCTTCATCCTTGTTGGGCATCTCACACTGCCATGGAGGTGCTGGTGGCAACCTTTTCATCATCTGTTGCATCTGCACCCACTCCTCATCTGTAAGCGGTCCAGATGCCGATGTCGTTGTGCTCCTCAGAACTGCTTCTCTGGTTTCACCTCTTTCTTGTTGTAGAGCTCTGCGGGCAATTTCTCGCTCCAGCCATGACCTCCGCCGTGCTGCTTGGCGCAAGTTCTCATTCTTCTCCTTGCGCTCCTTGTCCCATTCCTCGTAAGAGAGGATTCTGCGGCCCGCTGCTTTCGCCTCCGCAAACTGCCTTTTCGTCTCCTCCTCGGCAGCTTTCCAATCCACCGAAGATGGTGACGGCGTCCTTGGCTGAGGTTCTTTGGGCTCCTCAGCGTTTGCTTCCTCAGGTTTTTTGGCTTCCTGAGGTTCTTCTGACGCTGGTAGTTCTTGTTGTCCCGAAGGTTCTGCAGCTTCTTGCCGTCTTTGTCGTTGTTGTTGGAGAAGTCGAAGGCGATCCATCCTTTCATTTCGGACCCTTCTGGCACTTTGCATCTCCTGGATGTCTTTCTCCAACTGCGTCACTTGTTTCTTCACTCGTACCCTGCGGTACTTCTTCGGCTTGGGTCCTTCTTGTTTCAGGACCTCACCTTTTGCAGCATCTCCAGGTCGTAGTGCTTCCCCATGTAGTTGATCTTCTCCTTGTTCAGATTTCCCAGCACCTAGTCCACTGCTTGAGGCTTGGCCTTCCTGCATCTGAACCGTCCGCACTGGTACTGCATCATCTCCTGAAGAGAAGCCCTTCTCATCGTCCAACACCACGCTCCTGATGCTCTCTTTTTCCTCATCCTGGGATGATTCTTCCACGCAGTGCACCTCATCATCTGGCACCCGTGACACTTGCGATGCCGGTCTCAACGTCACCAATGAGGGAACCGGTTTGAGACTCACCCTCTTCGGCTTTGGTTTCCCCGGGCATCTTTCAAACAATTTGCCAGGGACATCGCGGTCTATTTGATCATCACGATCTTCTTGTCGACCACGATCACCTTGATCTTCTCCACCATCGCTCATCACCGCAAAGAATCGCAGAGCAGGTGGAGGTTGTCCGTCTATGTTTGAACCAGGCCGCAACAAAGTCAAAACTGCAACCCGTTAACCATCAAAACTTTGCAAATCACCGGCAACATGTCCCAACGAAGTTCCCCTTGTGGTAGTACTCATGTTTTGGTTTTCTGAGGACATAGTGCTCCCTTTTGGGTAACCCTTTCTGTTTGTGGACATTTTTTGGATTACTGGCGCAACCCCGGAACCCTTACCTTTTCCACTCCAGCTGCTGTCCTCAAGTCGGTCTTGTTTGACCCTTTTGGTCCTCTTTTTGATCAAGCCCTTCGGAATGTCCATCAAATCCAAGCCCATCTCCCCCTCATCCGCAACCAGTCGTGTCGATGCCGAAGTCACCGACGATCCCATGGCACCATCAGCGGATGAAAAAAGAGACATTGCCCGAAGTTGTGGTCCTTGACCTTGACCACCAGGATCATTATCTTCGACCAACTCAAAGCTGCCATCGCCTTCAGCATCCTCATCCAGCTGCGTAGTTGCGACTGGTTGGGTACTGCTCTGGCTTGAAGTAGCAGGTTGTTGAGGTTCTTCTGGGAGTCGCTGAAGAAACAACGTGTAGCCCGTCCAACCAGTCGTTTCCCATGATTCAGACCAGTTGTCCGCCACTTCACTGCGTCTTCCATTTCCATGGATCACCGTGAGCCTCCTTCCCAAGAGATTGCCTGGAGCTCCTCGGTGAACTGGATGGAAGCTTCGTCTCCTTGATGTCCGGTGGTTTCGCATCACCACCCGATACCTCTTGCCAAAGAGCTCCACAACGTCCATGTAGTGCCATCCATCTTGAACCCGTGGAGGTTGTGTGAACAGCCAGTTTTCTGCAACCCTTCGAAGAGCCTCATCAACTTCATTGTCAGTTGGTTCTCGTGGTGGAGCTCCTGGAGGTTGCCGTTGTGGATATCCTTGTTGACCTGTTGAGCTGCTAGAAGAAGCACCTTGTTGTTGTTCACGTTGAACTGCTTGATGAATGCTCCCCCGTTCAGCAGCAACTGCTCTTTGGAAGGCTTCTGCACGTTGTTTTGGTTGTGCCTCTTCTGCCCTCCTCTTCGGTCTTGCCTTAGGCAATGCCGCCTTAGGCACATGTTGTTGCATCCATTGCACTGGAGGAGCTTTGTAGTTGGGAGGTACCTGCCCAAGGTGTCGTAGATAGGCATTGCCGTGAGGGTCCCCATGCGGGAATGGCACTCCAGGGTCTGCCTCTGAGTCATCATCTTCGATGGGATCATCAGGATCACCCTCATATCGAAGTGCGCTCACTCTTGGCACCTCAGGCACTGATTGCAACCTTCCAGTCACATGCACTGATTGCTCCTGCAGAGCACCTTTTGGTGGCCTTGACGACTCCACCCCATTGCTAGCACATGGTCGCGCCCGATCCGTGGATGGACATCCAGGGACGTGAGCTACTCCCCCATACCCTGGAAAGAAGCTCTGTGAGCCATTACAACCAAGATTTTCTTTTGAATCTTCTGCCGTGCTGGCTCGGCTTTGTGGATGGGGTGGATGTGCCGCTTCATCCAAATTCCCTTTTGGGGGTTGGCCACTCTTGTGGTCCTTCTGCGGTCTTTTTGCCAGTCTTGTGGTCTTCAGACTCTTTTCTTCCTTTTCTTTTTCATTCAGCTGAGGTTCAGACGCCTCAGCAAGATGTTCATCCCCTGGTAGACGGTCTCCTCCATGATGTAGGTCGAAGTCGCCTTGTTTTCTTTGACCTCCATGCCGTTGGCGGTACAATGACACAGCCACCATAGCCAAGCCACCCAGCACCAATGGCTCTGAGTCCAACAAAGCTCCAACGCCCATGACTGCAGCTCCCACGCCCTCCAACTTGGTGTTGAAACCAGATGATGCCGTAGCTGAGCTCGTCCATGAAGGGCCCATCACCTTGGAGACTGAAACCTCTTCATCTTCTGCCATTCCAATCAACCCCAAAAAGCGGGTGAATGCTTGTCCTTGGAGTGGCTTCGTTAAACCATCGGCTCCCAGTTCCAAGCCCGAGCAGTGCGACACCGTCCATGGTTCTTCAGGGTCTTGCACCACCTCTCGCAACTTGGCCGACCTAAGTCTCAGATGTCTTGTCCTCCAAGCTCCTGTGTCGGAGGTAAGTTGGCTGATGCCAGACTTGCTGTCACCTTGCATGTGCTTTTTCACTCCCCCGTACCCAAGAACTTCCAGAAGAGCTCCTGTTGATTCCCCATTCTGGTACGCCTCGTTGTACGCCAAGAGCTCTGCCTCCGCGGTGCTCTGGGTGATGAAAGGCTGTTCCCGCCATGGGTCATCATGATGCCCTGCACTGAGCGGTATCCTTCATGAGGTGGTCCAAAACTTGCATCCACCATCACTTCCAAAACATCGATTGGGCCACCACCCTTGTACTGGAGCTTCTTTGATGCACTTCCGCAAAGGTACTTCAGGCATTGCTGTCCAACTTCCACCACGTAGCCAGGCCTTTTGTGAAGCAGCCTTGACATGACCCCCACCGTGTACGCCACATCTGGTCGTGTCCTTGTAGTGAGCCACATCAACTCCCCGCACAACTGCTGGGCTGCTCGCAGGACTGGCCCTTGGAGGTTCTCAGCAGGCTCTTCTGGTCCTTCTTCAACCTTTGGGCACGGGACCCCTGCTGTTTGTTTGATGTTGTGCTTGTCCATGAGGTCGCGGATGTATTTCTCTTGTCCCAGCGCATAGCCCTGGTCGGTCTTTGAGATTTCATAGCCACAAAATGTGACAGTTTTCTCCCCCGTGACCCATTCCGGCGTAGCCAGTGTGAACCTCTCCTCCAAGGCCTGCAAGGTCTCCTCGAGGATGTTGTTCGGGGCCACGAGCAAGAGATCATCCACATAAACCCCCATGTTGCCAATGACGAACCACTTCTCGCCATTGGAAGTCTTTTCCATTTCTTCAATTGACCGCACATGTGGCTCCGGTGTTGGAGCCAGGCGTCGATGTTGACCAGTTTCACCCTTCCAGCTAATGGTCTTGCACGTAGCGTCCCTGTAGACTGCCCAGTCCTTAGGACTTTCCACCAGCCCATAGAGCGCACCTTTGACGAGCCACCATTCTTGGCCACAGACCTGTGCCTCTTTGGTGATCGCCGGCGGTGTGACCAACGTCAACTTGCCCTTTTCTTCATGTCGTGGTGCTTGAAGAAATGCTGTTTTCACATCCACTGTTGCACAGCCCCATTCATTTTGGGCTGCTTTGGACACCAGTGACCTTGTACACACCGTGCATAGTCCACCTGCTGCCACTTCTGCATCTTCATTCTTTGAAGCCTGATTTCCACATGCCACCAACCTTGCTTTTCTTTTGAAAGGCGGCTTGATTGTTGCCACAAGCTTCCCGGGGATCACCTCGATGTCATGAGTTCGTTGAAGCTCCTGGTACTGCTCCCTGTTGATCGGTTCGATGGCCTTGTGCTTCAAGAGGGACTCATACTCCGACTTGATTGGCTCTTTCCATTCTTCAAGTTCTCGTCGAACTTCATCCAGGGTCAAGGTTTTTGTCACCAGGGTCTCCTGCTCTTTGACCATTGGCTCCAGCTTTGCCAAGCCACGAAGTGCCCCTTCAAGTCTTTGGACTTCATCGTCGATGTCCTTCAAAGTTTCTCCCATCATGTCATAGTCTCCAACTTGGGTTTCTTCTCTCCGAAGTCGACATAGCTCATGATGTTGAAGAAGACAAAGTTGTTGAAGGTGATTCAAGTACCTTCGAATTTCTGGTTTTTGTAGTTGTTGGTCGCCAGAAAGTTCATGATCCACCACCGAATCCAGTCCACTCCCCCCTGTTGTGGTCCACAGCAGCTTTGAAACGCTGGGAGGTAGGAGGTCCACGTGCTGTTTTCCATGAAGCCGTCGAGGTCGACTCCCGTCAGCCAAGCGAAGCTCCCCCGGGGTTGGCACCACTTGTTGTCTTGGATCCAGGACATGTACTTGAACTTCGGCGCCACCTTGGTCAGCATGAAGTTCTTCGACCACATGGTCGGGACAGATTTCCATGGGCTCCTCCACATCATCTTGAAGATGGTCATCAGCCTCGTCTTCTGGGAGGAACGACGGCGCATAGTCGTCCGCCTCTGGCTCCGGCAGCTGTGGAAGGAGTGGTGGTAGTGTCCCTGGGACAACCACCACTGTCGACCTCATGAACTTGCCCGAGCTCAGGGATTGGATGTAGTACCCCTTTGATGTGGTGCTCATCCCCATCGCTGGCCCCAAGACCCGGATCTTCTCAAAAGGGTGGTCCCAGTCTCGTCGGTGCCATCGCTTGAGCTTTGCATAGCATTCCGTGCCAAACGGTATCAGTGGCGGCAGAGTGATGCCCATTGAGGCCAGTTGATCCCTCTGTCGTTGTTCCACCGTATGCCGCAAGGCCAAAGGCCACCAATTGGCTTCCAGTCCAGCTGCACGAAGTTGCACCCTTGTCTGTGCCTGGATGATGCCCAACTCGGACTCACACCGCCCATTTCCTGCTGATTCATCGCCAGCAGTACTGGTTTGCAGGATGTCCCGTTGTGTGCACCAATCTCGAAGCTTGACACCTGTGAACTCCCGTGCTCGATCACTGTGAAGTCGAAGCACCGGCAGTTGAAGTGTCCTCAGGCGCATGTACACCTCTTGTACAGCTCGAACCACCTCTCTGGAATGCCTGCTTTGCATTGGCACCGCAAACGTGAGGTTGCGGACCTCCACATCTTGAAGTTCAGCGATCTTCTCTTTCCAGAACTGATCCTTCACATCCCACCAACGGATTTCAGCTGCCGTCAGTTCTTCATGTCGATGTGGAACAATTCCCCATAGATCATCTTCTTCTTTTTGATCTTCATCTTTCTTTTTGGCAGCGTCTTTCTCCTCCTCTGGCTTTTGCTCTTGATCTTCACCTGGTTGTGGAGCGTGAGCTTGCTCTTCTTGTGGGTGATCTTCTTGTTCAAGATCTTGCGGTGCCACCGCACGTGCCAAGTTCTCTTCCAGCTCCTTTTCAAATTGTTCCAGGAGATCATCGCGATCTAAAGGACTGCCTTCAGGAGGTTGTAGGCGACGCTTTTCACCACCTGCGACTTGCTGCAAACCTTCTGGAAGTGGAAAGCTGTCTTGCACAGGGACCGTGTACACCGCCACCATAAAGTAGGTCGGCCGTCCCCGCTGGTCAATCCCCTTCTTGTGAGGCCCGCTCAAGTCTATACTCAGAGTATAGGATTCAGGATGTTGTAGCCGACGCCGTGGTCGATCTCTCCCTGCACCTTCAAGACAAACTGCACAATCTCGCCGAAAAGGTTTGTGTCCATTTGAAACATGCAGTTGCCACTCTTTGATTTGTCTTTTCTCCACCGCAGACAGTGCACATACTGCAGGAATCTGCGTGTTGACCCTGTTGATGCCCTTCACCAAGAGGTTCTTCAAGCCCGGTGCCCATGACGCCAAAGAGCTCGAAAGTTCCATGCGCTTATTGAGTTCTGAGGGCCATTCCTTGGAAGATCCCCTTGACATCAATCCTTGTAGGTCAAAAAGTTCTTTCATTGATGTCAAAACCGTAGTTGGTTTGTTCGTTTGATGTCCAAGTGCACCTTGATGGAAACTGATCCTTCTCAAGTTGCATTTCTTCACCATCACCTCAGTCTCAGGCCATGCCAGGAAGCTTGGAAAGCCATTCCAACCAGGGATCTTCGCTTTGATATCCACAGGTGGTTGCTTCCACTGTTCAGGATCTTGTGGTTGTTCCAAGGTGATCTCCAAGTTCTGGTTCGCCTCATAGGCTTGCACTGCCAGCCAGAGCGTCCTCATCCAGAGCAAGTTGTCATTGCAGACCAGCTTGAGCTCCTCTTCCGTGAGGCCATTTCTGCCAAACCGTTCACTGCCATGTCTTGCCCGAACGATCTGTGGTCCATCATCACCTTCAAGAGATCGTAGTCGGCAAACGCTCACAGACCTGCATGGTGGTCCAGCAAGAAGAACATCAATCCTGCCGCTCCTCGCCAGTTGTTCCAGCCACCCATACAAATGGCCATTTCGAAGGTCAGCCCCCTTCGTCAGCTCAATGCAGATGATGACAACACCATTCTTCTCCTGTGCCATCCAGAACTTTGGATCATCTCCTGAAAAGAGATGCACCACCAAGGTTTTTGCACGTTGAACTTTTCGTCGATGATGTCTGTTGAAGACCACTTGGTTCATGTCGACCTCAGCAAAACCTGGAATTTCCTTTGCCAGATCTGCAGGCACTTCAGGAAAAATTGACTTGAGTCTCTTGACTATCTCCACTTCTGGACACGCTTTTGGCAGTTCCAAGTTTGGTCTGATGGCTGCCAGTTTCATCTGTGTCTCCCGTCGTTGATGATCTTCGACCTGTTGAAGGATGTCTACCCCTTCTCGCCGAGGCAACGTTGGACACCCCTGATCGAGCCGCACTGGTAGTTGAGCTCCATCTGGTGAGTTGATCTTACAGCCAGAGCCTGTCCACTTCACCTCATAGCCCAGCCTTGTCAATGCTGCCATAGGAATGATCATCTGGACGTCATGGAGTGTCAACAAAGACCCTGTCACCGCATCTTGTTTCAGTTCTGCGGTTCCTGACGCCAAAGCGACTTGAACTGGTTCTCCAAGATCCCATTCTTCTCGAGATTTTGCCTTTCTCAAAACGTGAGTGGCCCCACCATCGATCAAAACCCTTTGATTCTTGCCCATGTCAATCTTCCGGAGGTTCACCGTCTTGACATGGCGATATGCTGTTGAGGAGGATTCCGGGGTTTTAAGAGTCTTTATCAACGATGATACCTCAGTCACCAAAGTCGAAGTCTCCCCCGTACCAGCACCTGATGTTCCTTTTGAGTCAGCTGGTACTTCTTTTCCTCCATCGGTTTCAACTTTCTTCACATTCTTTTGATCGTCTTTAGATCCTGCTGAGTTGCCCTTCTGGTCATCTCTATTGGCTTTGCCACTTTTACCCTTGTTTTTTCCACCCTGTTTTCCAGAGCTTTTTCCATCACCACCACCGGCACCACTCCCCCCGGCTGGAGAACCTTTTGAAGCTCCAGTCGTAGTGTTGCTCTTGTCCTCCTTGGTCGGAGAGTTGTAGGGGCAATCCGGTTTCTTGTGGTTCGTTGCGCCACAAGTGTAGCAGTGGTATTTGCCATCTTCATGCGCTGGATGTTGGAACTTGCATTGTGCTCCTTGTCGACATCCTTGATCTGACTTCCAGAAGCGGCATACAGGTTGTGCTGGACTACCAGCTTTGTTATCCTTCAGGGTTTTCACTGCAGGGCTTCCTTGACCTTTTCCATGCGTTTCTTGACTACCCATGGCAAGTTCAACTTCTGCAAGAAGCATCTGATGAAGTTGTTTGACCGTGGCAGCTGTGGGCTTTGTGTCAACTTGTGCCCCCATTCGACAAGCACTGAGGCGGAAGTTCGCCTGAGGATTCCCTTGTAACAACTTTGACATGATCTTGTCAAGCGCACCTACCATCAAAGTAGGGTCTGGAACTGTTGCACCCAGCTCTTCAGCTCGTGAGTGATGCCGTTGCCACATTCTCAAAGACGTGGAAGCTTCCAAGTACGTTCCAGCAGGTTGTGTTGTTGTGAGAGCTTGCAAAGTGTTTTGTCGTTCACCCAAGCCCCCTGGTTGGTAGACCTTCATCACCTTGAAGATGATCTGAGCAGCCCCAAGCTGGCGATTTGCAATCATCTCAGCAGCCAGTGTCTTTGGAAGGGCCTGCATGAGCAAAGACGTCACCCTCTGCTCCAACCTCGTAAACCCTTGTGGCAATTCCTCAACCGTGGGAGGTTGCACATTGAGTCGAGTGATGGGGTCACTTCCCAACCATTGTTGATAACGTTGAGTGGTCATGGTCACCAAAGTATCCCACCACCACATTGCACGGTGACTGACGTCAGCAATTTGTGGACGGATTTGGGCCATCCAGTCACCTGCTTCAAGACCTTGATTTTTTCCCCCCAATTCCGGGAGTTTCGGCAGAGTGATGGTCACCGGCTTGAGCTCTTCCTCACGAGGCCGATCATCTTGAACTCCACCACCCAAGGAACTTCTTGGGTCACCAGTTCCACCTCCTTGATGTTGACCTCCACCTTGACTAAGATTCCCAGACTGGCCTCCTTGATATCCAAGTTGGTTTCCAGCTATGGAAGGTTCTTGTTGATGAAGATATGGATTCCCACTGTTCACCTGGATCCAGTCGCGCATGTTGACGTCATTGCAAGCTTGACGAAGATGCCATTGAGCTCCCGACGGATCAGCACTTGGAGGTCCCACTCTTTGAAATGGTTGAGATCCATATGCACCCAAAGGTTCTTGACCAGGAACCCGTCGCATAGTCAAAGCTTCGCGAAGTTCCCTGAGTTCTTGCTCAAGTCGTTGAACCCTTTCCGCTTCGGGATCAGGTACTTGTTGGATTCCTCCTCTTCTGCTATTCCAGAAGCCATGTACCTCTCCATCACCTTGTTGAACACCAACACGTACTGCTTGAGGTCCAAGCCACTTGTTCACCCCCGCTTCATTGTGCTCCTCATATCCCCCAAAAAGCATTGGTGGCACTGGAGGCAATGGCGGTGGCATAGGATCCTTCTCCACCTTGTCAATGGGCGGGGGTCCATCTGGAAGTTGAGTTCCACCAGGAGTGACTTTTGCCACATCTTTGGTCTGGCGGTTTGTAGGTGTTGTTGGAGTCGCCCTTGAAGGAATCGATTCCCAACTTGAAGTATCCAATTCATCACGTTGTTGATCTTGTTGAGCATGTTGACCTTGTTGTCCATGAGAAGAAGGCTGGTTCTTGTCCATCGCATCCAACCTTTTGCGAAGCTCCTCATTTTCTTGCATCAACTGCTGCACCAACAACGAACTCAAATCTTGCTCCAACGTTGAACCTGTCTGGTCTTTCGGTTGGATTTTCTTGGGTTCCGCACGGAGTTCTTTTCCTTGCAGATGATCTTTGGCACGATCTTCACCTCTAGACCTACTTTGATCGTTCCGATGACGGTCTCCAGAAAGTCCACGTGAGTCTCGATCGTTTCCATGACGACTTCCTCCACGTTGCGGATCTTTTGGACTTTGGGCCCTTCCACGTTGCAGAGCTGAGACATCACCATGTGAACCTCTTAGAACATCACCCAGAAGATCCAGAGAACGTTGCCTTTGTCCAGGAGGTTCCCTTTCCCTTCCGTCTTGATCTTGCCGTAGAGGTCCTTGAGAACGAAGTCCATCACTTTGTCGTTCTCCCTGATCGTTTCCCCCTTGACCTTTCCCTCGATGTCCTTCACCACCAAGAGGGCCAAGAAGATCTACTTGAGGAATTCCTGCACATGAAGATTGCTGCGCCAGGTCCTCATCAAAGTCAAAGAGATTGAAGTTCGAAGCTTCTTCTTCCATCCTGAACACCTGAGTGCCCTGTGGTCCTGGGGTATGAGGCTCCCAGCTGCTAGGTGTTTCAAATGCCACAGCTGGCATTCGGCCTTGACTTCTCAGCAGTCCCCCACCACTGCCCATCGCTCGAGAAAGCCCCTGCACCGGTCTTGGTGTTTCATCTCCATCCCATTCATCAGCAGGTACTGGAGGTAGGCTATCTGGAGTTACCCGGACTGGCGGTAGGTTGGCTGGTCTCAGCCTGTCCACCATCGCTGCCTCTTGTACTCCTTGGGACCAAAAAGGGTTCACCGGCTCACCTTCATTCAAGTGAAGACGCCCTTCTCGGTGTCCTGGAACACTTCTACCTCGTCGATGCGCCATGTTTCAGCGACGAGAGGCACGGTTTGGGCTCATAATCTGCTTGCGGAGCAGCGTGAGCACCTGTTTTTCTTGGGCTAAAAGAAGCCTACGGTAGGAAAGTTGTTGTCGACCTACCGCAGGTATGTCTGCATGTCATGTAGTGTACAGATACTACACTTGTTCATAGCCAAAAGGTCAGCTTTGAAAAACCCTTATGCAGGCTAAAAACGGCCGTTTCCCCTTGATCCCAGAAGGCCCTTTTAGTTGCCAGTTTCTGTGTCAGAAGGCACTTTTAGTTGCCGGCCCGCAAGCCGCGAAAGTCTTAAAAGCTGTGTCCAAAAGACTTCGGCCAGGATTTGGCTAAAAACGGCCGTTTCCCCTTGATCCCAGAAGGCCCTTTTAGTTGCCGGCCCGCAAGCCGCGAAAGTCCCACAAGCTGGCTCCAAAAGGCTCCTGGCTAGGATGTGGCTAAAAACGAGCGTTTCCCCTTGATCCCAGAAGGGAAATCCAATTGCCGGCCCGCAAGGCGCGAAAGTTTAAAATCTGGTTCCAAAAGGGTTCTTGCTAGGCTTTGGCCCAAAACGGCCGTTTCCATTTGATTTCAGATGCGGCTCTGTGTCAAGATGTTTCTGTGTAAAAGCGTCTGTGTGTAAAAGGGTCTGTGTGCAACATTCTGTGTATGCGTAAACGGGTCCGTGTGTAAAAAGGTTTGTGTTTTTAAAAGTATCGTGGAATGCTAACAACTAGCAACCGCCTTTACTTCGAGATACTTCAGCGCAGAGACAAAAAAAACCATGAGCATTGCTTTGGGGGCTGGCTTTCGTCCCCCCTTCTCAGGTATATATATATATCCTACAAACTCTGGAAATCATACCGTCGATTTCTCCAACCACCAGGCCTGCTGTGATCATGGAGTGCAGCCGGCACGTTGAACTCACTCTTTCGGGGCAAAAAAGTCGCTGGGCCTCGGCTTTTTTAAGTCACTGGGTCGGGTTTTGTTCCCATAGGATACCATAAAAACAAAATTAAGACCTGGCAAACAATCACGATGTTGGTTGGTTTGAACCTCAATTTGACCTTGTGACATCCCCATTTTTGGTGCTTTCGACTTCAAATCCAATCATTTTCCATCCTTGTCCCACTTTTTTCCCCTTCAACTCACCATGTTTCCATATGTTTCCCTATGTTTCCCTGAAATTCGCAATTTTTCCCTTCAACAACTCACTATTTTCCACCATCGACACTGCCGCGCCAGTTCTTTGGACCTGAGCCTGGAGAACTTGCGTACTGCCCCGGTGGATGAGCAGGTCGTGACCGTTGGAAAACGCGGTCACCGGGGTACGGGTTAACCGTTAAAAACCATGGTTTTTACCCAGTTTTCTGCCAGATTTTTGTGGTAATTTGATGTAATTTTCGTGATCGAATCGTAGATCTGATGTTTTTTTTTGAAAATAATTTTGTTTCCTTGAAGTCTTGGTGGATCAGATGTTTTTTCACCAAGAGTTTGGTGGATCAAGCATGATTTTTTGATCATTCTTGATGGTGAATCTGCAAACTCCTGTTCAGACCTGAAATGAAGATGCATATCTTTCCCGTAAAAAATCAGTTTTACCAGAATGACCAATTCTTGGGAAGAAATCTTCACCAGCATTACCGGCTGAAGATCATCACATCATGGATTTTCATCCCCCTATTGAGTCTGATGCCTGGATTGATAGATGGAAAACGCGGCTGATACCTTGACTCCACCATTGGCAGCATTTTGCCATTTCCAGGTCAGCCAGAGGGTAAATGAGCACGGCTTCAAACGTACGACCTAAAAAAACATCCCAAGATGGCTATATTTACATAGATGAACTGAACTATTGAACAGATATATTAAGTATGAACTATTGTTAACCATGTTGAACTGTTGGTAATTATGATTACAGTAACTACTATTATCAACTTATCAATAATATTTCGTGGATACCAAACAATAACCATGACCCATGACCCATGCCAGGTGCAACTGCATGGCCTCTGTTCCGGCAGTCTACTACAGCGCCTTGGAGAACATGGGATGCTGGGGGTGCAGTTGGGCTTATGGATGGCTATAACTAGGGGGCTACTAACTCCCAAAAGTTGGGATATGCCCCCCCCCCCATAACATCCTGCAAGTATGTTTATACATCGAGTTATAAGTGGAGTTGCACCCCCAAGCTGATCCTCTGGTAATTCACATAGCCATGGTAGCTATGGTATAGATGGCCCCTTTATAGATGATTTATCGAATTTAAAACATGGTGATTGTCCATGGCGAGGTTAAATTGCCGCAGGGTATATGTTGTGTTTGATGCTTCTTAATATCTCTGGGATAAAGGAATAATACAAGATAAGGATATGCGGGCGTAGAATCTCTCTAACTAGCAAAGACGGGGATACAACCAGGAATGATGGTGATACTGGTAGCGCAAAAAGGAACATATCACTCAAAGAACCAACAATATCCAGCAAGACTAGTAAGAAAAATACGTGAACAAAATAATTAAATGCTTGGTGAAGGTCGTGATAAGTGGCGAGTGGCAGTGAGTAGTGGTGAATAGTGGTGAATAGAGGTGAGTAGTGGCGAGTGCGTGTGGTGATAATTGCTCTAAAATGCTGCTGCTGCTGATGATGATGATGGTGGTGGTGATGGTGATGGTGATGGTGATGATGGTGATGGTGATGATGGTGATGATGATGATGATGATTATGATGATGATTGTTGTTGTTGTTGTTGATGATGATGATGATTGTTGTTGTTGTTGTTGATGATGATGATGATCATGATGATGATGATGATGATGATGATAATGATGATATCATGATGAAGATGATGATGATGATGATGATGATGATGATAATGATGATATCATGATGAAGATGATGATGATGATGATGATGATGATGATCATGATGATGATGATGATGATCATGATGATGATGATGATGATGATGATCACGTAGGGTGATTCACTGTCACCACAGACTTTATACAAATTCACCATGAAGTCTCCTTCAATCAGCATCGCAACTGGTCAGAGACCATGGTCGCATGGTCTTCAGCTTCCGTCGCCAGCACGCTCCAGTAAACCAAGATAGCTATGGCATAGCTGGCCCATTGAATGTGATATCAAAATGGGATAAAATGGGGATATTCCAAGGCAAACTGTGACGATTTTCCAAAGCAAAGATCACTTTTCAGCGGTGTATATCTTATATATATTCATATATCATAGATGGAGTAAGATAGCTGAAGGTTTTCGCCGAAGATTCCAAGGTGACCATGCAGATCATCGCCGCCCCTATCCTAATCCATTCCTGGCTAGCTGTTAACACGCTTAGTTTTTGCTGCCCTAGTTGAAAACATCTTGGATTTGAGGAATATTAAGGATGATCCCAAAGTGATGAGCCTGAAACACAGGTTGAAAGCACCAACCAGATTCGCTGGTAGGTCAGATGCTTTTAAATGGCAGAAACCCGGCAATGAAGGAGGAGACTGGCTGGTGTCTGGGCTGAAGAGTGAAAGCTGGGGTGGTCTTCCATAGGATATCTTGTTGAAGAGACTTCTGGTTTCTTCCTGGCTGTACAATGGCTACTTGAGCAAGCTTCATGATAGTTTGTTTTTTCTTTCTGGCATCGACTTGGCATCGACTGCATGGACTTGAGACATGGGACAGATTTGAGTTTCGCAAGCATTCATTAGACAAGAACATCTTTTTGCCCAAGAAAGCGGAATGATGGTGCATCTCTTGGTGTTCTTGCCCATGGTTTGCCTAGTTTATGATGTCTATGAACATGTTGAAGAAATTTCCATATGATTCCATATGAACTATGCGTAGAAAATCACTTCAGCCATGTCGAAGCGCCTGGTTTTGCCATGTCCGATGTCATAAGTCGCAACCCTGAGATCCTTCACGTTTCATCATGAGGCAACCACGGACAGCTCGGAGATTCTGCTGGAGACAGGCGAGGGTGCCCTTTACTCAAACGGTGCTAAACATATTGGGATGTACAACTAAACTTACCTGGTCTGTGGTTCAAAAAATGTATTCAGCCAATTCATTATAGTGACTATATACATCTGTATACATGGCAATATGTTTCAGGGGCGTGAAACCACCAACCAGTTTTGAGCTACACGGTTTTTTTGATCTGCAGTTCGAGTGAAGCATCAGTACAATGACATGCAGGAAGTGAGTATATGGGTTTGTCTGAAAATAGGGTATATTCCCAATTATAGCCATTTAGTAGGGATAATGATCATTAACCATTGGGTGTAGGGGTACACTATTTTCAGACAAACCTATATACACAAGTGAAAAAGATCACTAGTCGATCTGAAGCCAGGCCTCCCTTCGGCCTGTCGCCTCACGGGAGTGGCACTGGGATCAATGGCTCCTACCCTGCGGCTTCAATTCGAAGAATGCGATGGTGCGACCTCGGAATTTATTTGGGCTGTTTGGAAGCCTTTTGGGATTGCCCTGATGATTCTTGAATAAGATGAATTTTTGTGCACAGGAAAGCCAACTTCATAGTTCATTGAAGTTCATAGTTGATACCGACATGAGGATTTCCAAAAACCGGGAATGACCCCCCACCGCAAGTCTTCCTCGTGAAATCCGATTTTCGCTTGGATTTTGTGAGCCCCAATCTGTTGGACTCTGCAATCATTGTGATATTGATCATATCTTTGGTAACTCTAGTATCCCCATGATTTTGATTTGACTTCCAGGTTATGGTTATTTACCTATTCTAGGGAATGGGTTACTACTGGGTACCCCACAAAATGGAACAGTTTACAGTTTATGAGAATGAGAAACACCTGTGCCCCAAGGCTGAAAGTTGGAATTTGAACCATTCCCAATTGAGTTTGCTTGAAACTATAGGGAACACTAAAATTTGATGGCTGATCATCACTTCTCGACAAGCCTATCTGTATTGTTGGTTAGATCCAATTATGTCTCCATATTGCATTCCCATTTTGTGCTCATTACAAATATAAAAAATCCACATTATATCCCATTCCCATTCGATCATTATATTCCAATGACATCCATGATATCCTTATCCGCTAACTAAAATAGTGAGGGATTGAACCTTTTCTAGCTGTTTGGTCGTTACTATATATGTGTATGTGTATATATATATTATACACAATATGTTATGTTATAATATATCTATACAGATATACTCTACAGATACATTATATAATATATATATATATGTATATCCCGATCTAAGTCCCATATCTTTGGTCAACAGCCCCATGGAGCGACGCTGAAGTCCAACTTGGCCAGGCAAGGCCGCCGTGGTGGTGATGCTGCGACCCCAAAAAGACGGTGCCGTGGCGGCCTTGCGGTGGCCTTGGTGGCCGCCCTGCGTGCGGGAGAATGGAATGACAGTGTTAAATGCCATGGTATAATATATATATATATAAATTATAGTAATTACCATAATAAATGGAATGACATGGAAAATTATCATTCCATATGAAATACCATTACCATAATAAATGGTGTAATGATTATATAAATTACCCTCTGGTAATTTCACATAGCGAACTGGAAAATCACCATTTTAAAGTTCGGTAAATCAACTATTTCTATGGCCATTTTCCATAGCTATGTTAAACTACCAGAGGGTAATAATTATGATCATAATAAAAGGATAATCATTTATATGTGGAACTTGGATATGGAATGGGGAGATGGATAGTTAATGATGATCATATATGTTATGGGGACAATATGGGGATAATCATAAATAATTGATGATAGATGACCTTAACGATCACATATGATCACAGTATATATTTTTAGTGATAGATTGTTCTTATAGTGGATCTTGAATCATGGATCTTGACTATGTTTTTCCTTTTTGCAATGACGATTCTAGTAGTTCGTTGATATATTGGATCTTTAAGACTGATAATAATGGAGAAATTGATTACCTATTGTGTACCAGATAATAATAGATCTTTAAGACAATGAATCGTTTATAATGATCAGTATCTTTGATACGGAACATTTTTGTTGGATTCTTGAATTTGGACGTGATAATGATAATCATGGATATTTCATGGGTAACCATGACGAATGACATGCATGATTCCCCCAAGGTTACCTTTCGGTAATCAAACGTGGCTGGCTGGACAATCCCCTAAAAATGGAGGTTTTAACTTGTCGTAATGGACACATCATCTATTAAATCGGACAGTTTCCAGCAAGCCATGTTTGATTACCAGAGGATACATATCATGTTCTTTTTGATAAGGATCTGACTTTTGGGATGTGTCTGGATATGGATATTTCATGGAGATTTAGCGGGAATGTAGTATGGATCTTTTACGAAAACAACGTGTTGAAAAAGGACTTTCTTGGAGTATGGGTTCAAACTTCAGAGCTGTTGGGGACTGCGTTCTAGTTATTTTCGGAATTCCCCCATCCAAGCGTCTCAACCTAAGAGCCAGTGACCACCTATACCGGTCTCGTATACAAAATAGATGAGAATGGGTACCGGTACCGTAGTGGTAAACATAGGCACTAGTTGGCCACTAATCCCATCTCCCCATATCTACCCTAATATTGAAATACCCCCTTGGATCCCGGGTTTCGTATTTTATCTACTGTAGTCTTTCTTGGTTCCCGCAGGGGGATATTGTCAATTAGGGGGAAGAGATTACAATTCGTGCATATATATATATATATATATATCATAGGTCAAATCCCATTTCGTAGTCACTTCCGAATCATCCATGGCAGCAGTCCAGGAATGAAACTGGTCCAGTGGATTTGTGCGGTCTCGTCTGGCACGGATCTCTGCAAGAAGGCGCCTTTTTAACCAAAGAAAGCAGAAATGATGCTTAGAAACTTTGGGAATCAAACTTTGGGCAATGGAAAATCCTCCACTTATAGAGTTCCCATCAAAACCTGCATGTTGATGGGGATTCCCCATCGACATGTTTGATTGCCGAAGGGTAAATTTGGGGGAATCATGACAGGGAAACATGACGATAAACCCATATTCTTTTTGTTTTTCCCAAACTTTTTTTCTGGGAAACCTACAAGGCAAGGCCCCCCCCAGTTATAAGTTTTTTTTTTTTTTTTCCCCCACTGACTATAGTTACTATAGTTGCATCATGTTACATCCTCCATAAGCCCAAATTTTCACCAAGTCATAAGTGAACGCAGCTATTGTTCAACCCAGCTGGAGGCTGCGGCGCTGGCACGATGCTTGGGACTTCTTTGGCCATAGGAAACCATAGATTTACAGGAAAGCAATAAGCCAATTCAAGCCATTTACGTATATATATATATATACACAGTAGATAGACTATATAAGACTATAATAGACTATAATTTTGGACTATATATATATACAGTATATATATATATGTTTTTTTGCTGGATTTATCCGACAAAAGCAATTCTGGAGTAGAATCTACAGTATCAAAACACGTTGGATGAAGGGGGAAGAATTGACCAATTATGAATAGCCTACACGATGAATTAATGATAATTCACTAGAATCAAACTATTTCACCATTTTTGACCATCCTGTTTTCATCAGTAGCAACTGCTTACTACTGGTAGCTCCACAGCCCATTTGAATCAGGGACTTACAGGTTTACAAATCTTTAATGATCAACCTTTAGATATTGGGTATATTATAGCTACATATATCAGTAAGCAATGTTAGTTTCACTTAATATCGCTCATATGGACATATGTTAATAAGTTCATATATGAGTCAATTACAATATGTTTTAGTTTATGATTATTACATTAGAATTTTCACATATTTTCACAGGCCTCTCAAGTCACTTCCCGCCTTCATAAGTTCAGATTTCCAGGATCTGAAAAAAAGCTGAGGAAACAACACGGTGCCCACCAACGTCATCAGCCAATCCTTAGACCTCACAGGTCTCAGCACATCTTTGTCGCAAGGCCACGTTCAGTGGACACAAAAAGGGGAAATTCCCTAGAAATCATGGGAAAATCCGAGGAAGATATAGGAAAAATATGGGAAGATCCCTTACAAATGAGGTGAACATATGGGAAAATCATCTAAATCATGGTAGAGCCATAGCCTTTGGCCTGGATTTTCTAAAGCCCCCTTTGGCAATCATGGCTTACTGGAAAATTTCCATTCAGTTCGATGATTTTCCCATTCAGACGCACATATTTTTAGGGGGGTTCCCATGACCATGTTTGATTACTGGAGGGTATATCATGCATAACTTAATGGGATAATTATATACTGTACATATATATATATATATAAATATAATTATATATATATAGATGATATGATATGATTTTGGTTTAGTAACTTAGAATATGGACACCCCGAAATCCACTGGCTAAGGACCTCGTTTTTCCCTCTTAAAAACTCACCAATCAATCCACTCCCTGGTAGGCATCCTTCATACCAATGCCCGATCTGCATGCTTTGAGAACCTACACTGGTTCACAGCCCAAGGTGGACTAGGCATCTGGCAGCGGGACCACGTTTTGGTTGAGAAATGTTGTTGTGTTACGGACCCTTACAGAAGGTCTTAGTGTCTGAACAAGATTGAAGAAGATTGGAGAAGATTGGTCTCTTAATAGGGTCTGAATTATCGGAATGTGGCACATGCTTCATTAATCTTCATTGAGCATACGCAGGCTGGGTATCTCTACATCTCCAACCTTGGCGTTACAAGCCCATTTTGGAAGCATCACATCCATTACTGGTGACTTTGCCCCTTTTTTGGTACCTCTAAATCCAGTGGTTTATCATCCAGTCCTGGATAGACCAATACCTATGTTGTATCCCGGAAGATTCTCCAGACATATCCTCATCATACCCATTATATATATATATACACTATCCATCACTATCCCCATAAAAAGTCCCCATTTTTGTTTTCGTTTGGTACTGGTTTACATCTCAGTACTTCGTCGAAAACGCCGCTGGGATACAGGTGTTGATGAAGCCGAGTGGCCTTTGCTGATGGCCATCCGTGAACTTTTATCGCCCAAAAAGGTTCCACAGATGCCCGTGGAGGTCGAAGTGCAGGCGACATTTGGGGCTGCAAAATTTTCGGGAACAGGATTGAACATAGATTCTGGGTACACTTTCAAACCCATGTGTGAAGAATTGTGGGTGAACAGTTGAAGCAGCACCGCTTGACAGAAAACAGAGAAACTAGCACATACTAGCACTGGGAATCACTGGGGATGATTTTCTTTTGAATTTCAACAACTGGGATGTCACTTTTGACATTTGCGAGTTGCTTGGTGTTTGCGGTAGCTGCAAGGCTTGTGTCATAGAGACGGCTTTGGCCCACTTCGGCGTCACTTCGGGGATGGTTATCAACAATTCACGATAGAAACAGAGACTGCTGATATGGCCGTTTTGTCTGATTTTTTTCGAGGCAGAGATTGAGGTGAAACATGGTGAAACATCTATTCGTAGCTGTGCGCAGGCTATCTTTTCAGTGTATAGTCACATAGTCCAACTTTTCCTGTGCCAGGTCTCAGAACTCTGCTTCCCAAGCTGCAAGGATGAATGGAATGTGCAGGTCTGTGGTATAAAGCCAGTGGCATGGATGCAGTGGAGACCCTTTCACAGTCAGCGTAAACGCGATGTCTGAAGTCTGAAATGGGATGTATGCCATGGCCACATAAAGATTAATAGAAACGGATGATAACTTTAATAACTGATGATTAACCGTGACTTTGGTAGCTTATTTTTCAGACATGGCTTGATATGGCTTGTTTCGTAAGATCAAGCAGTGAACCAGCTTCCAGCCAGGTTGATATTGGTTGTTTGGAACTTTTGCTTGATCATTAACAGATTGCCGTTCTTCACCCAATGCTCAGTGGTAGTGGATTTCAGTGAAACCCATGAGTCATGGATGCGTTGGTTTATCAAGTGGGGGTACCCTCTGGTAATGACTAAGTGACTAGCTATTGAAAATGGCCATTGAAATAGTGGATTTACCCAGCTATAAAATGGTGATTTTCCATAGTTATGTTATGTCGGTTGCTGAACTCAAGAGACGTGTTGATGAACAAAAACAATCTTTGTTGCTTCGCACCTGCGTGAGTTTCTGTCCACATTTTGTGGGTGAAATGAAGACTCTTTTTTGTGGTTGGTGTAACCATTTTGGTTAAAGTGTGGTGTAAATTTATTGGCAATCGTTTATATATTATATAATTTGGTACATTAATCTATATAACATACTCTGTGTATATATTTATAATATACATATATACACATACCGTATATCCAAAGCATGTATAACTACTGGTAGATTAATCACCCTGACATCACCCGCCCCGGACTTGTCGAAACGCCCAGGCACCGCAAGTTGTGACCCTTCCGCCCACTCCAGAACCGCTGGAGGCATGCAGAGCTCGACCTTGCCACGACCCATGGCCATCCTGAAATGGGAAATTATGTATTTTTCAGATCACATCATTTTGGGTTCTAATGGCCATTATATGCCATTATTATTGTGATTAATTTGTTTGGGTTGTAGTTTCGGTATTGTTGTACATTTCGAATAATTTTCAGATTCTGTATTTTTGATATTGGAGCATCGATTGTTTCAGGTTAAAAGATATGTTTAACGAGCTGTTACTATTATTATTACCTTTTTTTTTCCGAGGGAAACACCTCAAAACTGGCCTTGAATCAGGCTTGGCATGGCCATCAGCCACGGTGGATAGAGCCACGGCTCCAAGCAACAGCATCAACGAGCTGGGATCCAACTAAACCCAAATAAAAAATTCCCCCTCAAACTGGACCATGAAATTACAGTAGGGGTCAACATATATCAACGTTTGAATTATTGATAAATTGTTGACAACGTAAATATATCTGTCAACATTATATATGTCAATTATTGTTTGATTTATTATTGTTAACAATGTCAACAAGGTCAAGTTTGGAAGGATTATTGTCACATCATTTTACATTCCACGATCGAAAACCCAGGTTTTCGATTGCATAATGTAGATAATGTATGATAGTGTGATAAACCCAATAGTAAACATACCATTTGTGGATGATATTTACATAGATTTACCACCCATAATGGTCATGTTGGGGATGGTTCATGCGGGCGGCGGCCAGGTGCCAAAAAGCTCCTTGCTATCCAGGCAGCGATTGGAGAAGTTCGGAAAGGCGCGGCATTTCCGATTTTTTTTCGCTGCTGGATCCTAGAAGTAATGGACATATATGGACATATTGAAATAGCTAAAGATGATTTTCCTAATTTCATCTGATTAGTTTTATATATATAATGTGTTTTAAACTTCAACTGTTTGGTAAATTTTAAATTTCAATGTGTTTCAATGTGATTAGTTTTAATTTCCTAATTTTCATGTTTGGTAATTTCTTCCTCTCACCAAGTCGACATGGTCGCTGCAGCAAACTCAGGTGCTAGGTGATGGAGAGACTGCTCCATGGGTGTGGCTGGTGCTGGTCTTTGCAGCTTGGCACAACGGGGCACAACGGCTTGGATTCACCCAACACACGGGATACCCGGCCTGGTGATGACTAACGTAGCTATTGAACATGGCCATTTATAGTGGATTTTCCCATTAAAAATTGGTGATGACTAACGTAGCTATTGAAAATGGCCATTGAAATAGTGGATTTTCCCAGCTATAAAATGGTGATTTTCCAGTTCGCTATGTTAAATTACCAGAGGGTAGACTCAACATTTTGAGGAATATTCTAGTTGTATGAACTGGATGAGTTCTTGTCCTCAAGAAACTGGGGAATTTGAGTCACTTTGGGCTTTTTGAGCCATAGTTGTATGTATTTGTATGTATTGTGTGTTGAGCATTCATCCCTACTTGTGTACCTGGAAGATTTGGGGTTCTTCAGAGCCCTACCAAGCCCAGCCCCGACGGGTCCCCAGGGTCTTATGGTTGGCATCTTCTTCGCCATGCTGCTATTCCCTCTCTTCCGCTTCAAGGTGGAACAGCTGTGAAAAAAATCCCCTCAGGTCCGTTGGTCTACAGAATCATCCCATACTTTTAGCCGTCTAAGATGTGTTTGGATCTTGCGGACCATGACAGGAGGCAGCTCGCAAAGGGCCCATGCGCTACAAGCAGGCAAGACCATCAAGCTGGGCGTGTGACCACACAAAACTGGAGGAATGAGCCCTATTTGGGATGATCAGGGCTGACGAATTCGAGCCTGCAAGGCTTTTCTTGGCATGGGTTGAAACCTGCGAGAAAGTGGTGGTAGTGGTCCAACCACCATGAAAAACAGGTGAAATTCTCCGAGAGGATCTTTTTCTGACTTTGTCAAATTATACCCTAACATTCGCCATTTTTCAATATTTTTCACATGTGAAAACAATGATATCCCATGGGATCTTTGGCAGGTGGAGTTTATTGACAGCACAGGCACGGCAGTGCCCATCAGGAATCTTGGTGACGAAGATGTTCTTGCGAAGATGCCCCCCAATTTCCGTTGCATCATTTTTTTGCGCCTTGTTGATCTGAATATGTCTGAATTCAATTCCGCTTCTACTCACTATGACAGGTCACGGACTTCGATTGGACCAGAATGAAGGTGCTCCAAAGATAGGAACCACATGGAACCACATTTTCTTCCAGTAATTTATTTTCCATTATCCATTCTCCAACATCCATTAATGTGATTTAATGTGTATATATGTGTATTATCTATTGAATGGATCCAATGGTCTATTCCAGGGAAAGCCACTGGTTGGCCCTCCGTTTTTTGCCGCACGAAGTTCCAAGGATGAGATGACGACGAGAGGATAGTGAGTTGAGTCGAGCTGAGGCGATCACCGCAGGGCGAACCTTTGGCGATCACCGGGCATCCTTCGAAGTTGAACCCAACACAGGTAGAGAAAATCATAGAAATATCACCAAAGCATCCTTTCTATTCTACTTGAGCTGTGCCCAGTTGATTCTTGTTGATTATGTTGATTGAGGGTTGTACTCGCATGGACTTCCACCAGGTTTAATAGAGACCAGGTTGTGCAGTGTTTTTTTAGCCTGTAGGGAATCCTGTCAAATAACCAGTAGAACCACTCCTCGACATAGTTCAGTTCTGAAAACTGTAGAGTCACTCGACCTTTCATCGGCAATCGGGAATGGTTTACATTCTATCTCTAAATGGGTTTGTCTTAATGTGGGGTATCCCCTGAATTTGACGATCAATCCTCAGGTTCCCTATGAAATTGGGAATGATACTATATTAGTTCATATATATATATAAATATATATGATATTCCATGGATTTCCCATTTTTTTGGAACCCAGCAAGATTATTCCCAACATCCCAAGCCTTTTGGGATCTGCGCCAACCAGCGGTGAAAGGGCCAAGGCAGTTTCAAGCGTCAGGGCGGGCGGCTGGCCCAGCCACTTGCAGCTATTGGTGGCCGTATCTAGGATATTTGTAGCTAGTAAAGTGGTAAAGTCCTGAGGTTGCAGACCAGTTACATAGCTGTGTATGCACACACACATATAGAATTCGACGTGTTTTTTATTTTTATTTTTTTCTCTTATATACACATAGATACACACAATATTAATAGTTGTATGCATGTATAGATAGATAGATCTATAGATATTGTTTCCAATCCATGCTTTATCAGCCAACCAACCATCCACTTGGACCCCATGGTGATTTCTCAGTATAAAGTAGAAACGTGCCCTCAATTGGCACTCCCAAGGGGATTTGCTTGGAACATCTTGGAACAATATATCCAACCATCTAAGAGACCGACATGACACACACACACACATAATATATATATACATATATATTTATATATGCACGTGTGCATATGTACATGTACATAAAACATACATGAACATACATTCTATAAGTATACATGTGTTGTATACATATACGTGTATATACATCTATGTGTATACATACATGTATATATATTTACATATGTATGTAGATATGATATATGTATCAACCATTCTGGCCAAGTCATGAAGAGGCTGATGTTCTTGTGAAGGTCAACCGTCAACCTGGATCAGGTTGATACCATTGTGATCATTCTGCTCATCGTGGAGGGCTATGCTTAATCATCCCGGCGGACCGGAAACCGCGCTCACAAAACGCACGTTTTCAAAAAAAAATATGGTTTTTGCTGCAGCGAAACACACAGTTTGATAGGCAAAATTTGGCCAAATTTGGGTGCGCAAATTTGGCCAAATTGGCGTTTCGTGTGGGTTGTTGGCAAAATGTGCAAGACCCTTTTTCATCCTTTGTTAGAGCAGGCGTTTCAGTTTCAGCGTCGAGATAGTTTTTTGCTGGAGGCGACTGTGTCCATTGACATATCGCCATTGCCAGCACTTGACATACAAGAGAAGATCTTTGCTTTTTGAACTCAATGAATTGGGGATGAAGTTCTTAGCAGCAGACCATGCAGCATCAATGGTTCCAGTACGGCAACTGATCTTCTCATATCTTTACTGATCTATCATCTTACTCTTAGCACTTTACTGAACTTCTCAACAGCGTACAAAGGATCATGTACGAAGTACAAGGTACATTAACACCCCCCACCCCCCCCACCCCACCCCATCAGCAGCGTAGCAACATGTAGCGTAGTAAACGATCCCAGAGATCTCAGCAGCGTAGCAATGGATCATGTACGAAGTACAAGGTACGTTAACATCCCCCAACCCCCCACCCCACCCCATCAGCAGCGTAGCAACATGTAACGTAGTAAACGATCCCAGAGATCTCAGCAGCGTAGCAATGGATCATGTACGAAGTACAAGGTACGTTAACATCCCCCACCCCCCCACCCCACCCCATCAGCAGCGTAGCAACATGTAACGTAGTAAACGATCCCAGAGATCTCAGCAGCGTAGCAATGGATCATGTACGAAGTACAAGGTACGTAACATCCCCCACCCCCCCACCCCCCCCACCCCACCCCACCCCAAATAGCGATATTTCAAAAACGTGTGTTTTACGAGCGCGGTTTTCGGTCCGCAGGCTTAATCATGGTTAATCATGGTTTCCACACTATTGCTTAGTCATGGTAATATGGTGTCTGGTTGGGGGGTTCAAAATCTTGGTCAATTCTGTTCACTCTTTGATAAGATTGACCCCAAGTGGCTCGTGTGCCTTTAGGACCAGAAGTGTATCAGCAAGATTGTATGTGATATATATATATATATATATATGGGGGTTCCATAAATGGGGGTATCCCAAAATGTTTTATTTTTATTTTTAATGGAAAATCCTATTAAAACGGATGATTTAGGGGTATCCCCATTTATGGACGCCCTATCTTTATACATATGTACATATATATACATATTGTATATATATATATATACATATATATATACATACATATATACATACATACATATATATATATATACATACATACATATATATATATATACATACATACATACATACATACATACATACATACATATATATATACATACATACAGATATATATATATACATATATATAGATATTACACATATATGTACATATATATATAATTACATACTGTATATATTATATACATATATGAATAAACATATATATATATATATATATATGTACATACATACATACATACATACATGCATGCATGCATGCATGCATACATACATACATACATACATACATACATACATGAAACATACTAAAGGTGAACAGCTTCGGCTTCAGTTCCGATATGGCGATCGATGTGTTTGTGGATGTGTTTCTGAGCTCGGAAAAGAGCTTGGATGTTCCTTTTTGGCCATGTACGTGCACAATTCATGCTGAGGACGGTCAAGTGCATTGTGCGGCAAAATGTTCTTCAAACAAACAGGTGCAGTTCGAGTATGATTAATTACAGCATATGTAGATCGTCCGATGGTGTACTTGCCGTGTATGAAGCATGCACATGCATGCACATATTGTACACATATGCATACATAGAGTATACATCAGTATACCATATATATATATATATATGTATACATAGATATGAATTCATACGGTTCAAACAGACGGAGTGCACCAAAGTAACCGCAATTTTGGTAAGGTTCAGTACTCAACTCTGCAATCTTGTGTCAGTGAGCCATAGCTACTAAGTTACTACATCATTGCACAAACTGCACCAGGATCCCGATAAGAATGCACTGAATTAGGATGTACTTGCCGTTGGCACAGCTCCCAGAATCATCCTATGCCCGAGGAAATGTCGGGCATGTGATGAGATACCAGTACTCTTGCCCCAAGGGTGCAAACAAAGAAGATTGAAGAAAGCACATCACATATCGGTTTCCAACACGCCAGATTTTTGAAGATTCACCTCAGAATTGAGTATGGATCAAATATGATCAAATTATCTATGTTTCATACCCTATTTTGGGGGGTTCTGAACATCCATAAATCCCAGGGAGGGTTCATGATTTTCACCAGGGGATTCCATGGGACTTGTAACGTTGGGACTTGCTGCTCCATATGAAACAACGCTGGGGTGCAAACAGGGAATGCCCACTGAATTCCACTACACAGCTAAGTTTTATAGATGCCAATCCCATTCATGTTGAGCAGTTGAATAGCTCACTTTGGCTTTAAGAGAGAGGGACTACAACATTATATAATTAGTCAACACTTTGGCAGAGCGCTTGGGAACCCTCGCTCAAAGGAGGGAGGAAGATTCAAATGTGGCACGAGAAAAGGTGAGCGACATGGCTTGAGTCATCTTTGAACTTCCCAAGAAGTTCTTGTCTCCAGCAACCTTCAGTAACCTTCCACATCTGGGGACGAACCAAAAGCAAATGATAGTGAATTCCATTGGAATCTCGTTGGTTCATGCTGGTTCAGATTTCGCCCCTTGCAGGAGCTCACTTCGCGCGTGGAGCGGATCGAAAGTGAAGACTTTTTCCAGGCAGCAAAATCACGGGGGAATCGCCTTTTTGCGAGACGGATACATCATTGGTTGGTAGCCAGCAGAGAATCCGTGAGAAAGGTCAGGTCTTCATTGAAAAAATGGAGGTTTCCTAAAATGGGGGTACCAGTACCCCCAAATCATCCAAAATTAGACAATTTGAGTATTGAAACCTATGGTTTTGGGGTTACCCCATTGTAAGAAAACCCCATGCAGATGTTTTGGCCGAGACGGAACTTGTGATCCGTGTGCGATCCAGAAACCTCCGTGCTTTGAGTCCCGCATAGAGAGAACTGCTGCAGCCTTCAATTTCTGGTTGCTGGTTTCACATATTTCCATAAATTAATGGGGGTACCCCAAAATGCATGGTTTATAACGGACAATCTTGTTTAAATGGATGATATGTAAATTTTATAAATGGGGTACCCCCATGACTTCGGAAACCTCCATTTTTTTTCCTATGTTCCATCCCGGGAAGGATGATCCCAACAGAAACCACCAGACAGCCATTCCGAATCATTCCACGCCAGACCAAAAGCTGTGATGCGGATCACCGCAAGCTCATTGAGGCGAGGCAGTTGCTGCAGTCATCATGCGTTTGTGTACGGTACACGTAACATGATATGGCTTAGCAGTTTAATATGTTTACAAGGGATATATATATATATAATTATATATATATATCATTGTACTTATTGTGGCTAGTGAATGCTATTGATTCACAATCATTTCTGTAGCCCTGGCTGAGTTCAGTACTAAGTTACTAAGTTACTGCGTCGCACCATGGGAGATTCCACGTCTTGAGAAAGGAAAAACTTCAAGCTGCTGATCACATAGATCTGGGCAAATTATAACGACCTCACTGCGACCTCACAGGAATATACTGGAATCATGGTTAGTAAGGGAAATCATCCCCAAATGGCCTTAATTCAGGTTAGTGAAATATTATAATTTACCCAGATAGATACCCATGAGTATGTCCCACAAATTGAGGAATCTCAGGTCATCGACGACTCAATGGTGTAGGTATTGAGATTCCAGGAGCTGTTGACAGCATATCTTTTGGAACTTGGCATGCATTTCTTTCGCAACAAATGGGATTATCCCTCTACAGACATGCATGCATACATACATCCATGCATACATGCATGCATGTGGGTGTATGTAATATATATACAGAGGAGGCCCGCACATGCGAAGCCTGATTTCAATTGACTTTCCGGCCCCAGAAATGGAACCTGAAAGCGCACATGTGGTATCAGCTGTCTCCGTTCCCTAGCTCCAATGTGGCGATTTGCGATGCAGCACCACCCAGGCAACATTCACCAATCCTTCGCTACTCCGCGCTACTCCGCTACTCCGTGCTATGTTTTAATTCAATTACCCAATGTAATTGACACGATATCGAAACGATGGGGGAGTAAGAAAGCCTTCAATACTTCACCTTCCCACATCTTTTCCTAAGCAGATTCCTACTCCATCCCGTTTTAAATTAATACTATTAATTAATAACGGGATAAGATCATGATTCATGTTCTTTCTGGGCTGAAAACTTCGGTAGGAGTCTAGAGGGGCAAGGGGGGCCAACAAGGGGCAGTAGACTATTCAATACAATCATTCAAATGGAAGCCGGCCACCTGCGCGAAAACCCACAAACTCCGCAACAGCAAGAAACACCTCAAGCAATCACCTAAGGGCTGCAAAAGGCTGATGGGCCTTCTTTTAGCGGCAAACAATCAAGCCACCAGACGCAACGAAATAATAAGAAGCTAACTTCAAGTGGGTTCAAGCAGCAACCGATATGCACCCCGCTTGCCCCAACAAGAAACAAAATCATCTACAAAACAGCTTGCTCCGACGGACCCAATTCTGGGTCCGGAAAACCTTCTCAAAACCAGCTTCGCTCAAAAGGGCCTCCCTAGTTGCCCTTCCGGTCGCCATAAGCCACAAAGTTTCATTGAAACCCAAACTTTGCGCTTCTGCAAACCTGATACAAATAACTTCAAAAAATGAACTTAAACCATTTTTGGGACCGCATGCACAGCTTAGTAAAAGGACAAAAGAAAAGCACTTTCACGGTCCCATTTTTGGGACCGTCTGGCGGTACCAAAAATGAGACCGCAAAATCGCCAAAATCCACAGCAAAGGCCGACCCTTGCAACCAACAAAAAATTACAACTGGGTTTACTTAAGCAACCAGCATATAGATTTGGAACAGTATATATATATTTATATTATATAATATGGAGGTTTCCTAAAATAGGGGTACCCCCAAATCATCCATTTCGGGGATCCCCCATTGATTGGGTCTCCCTGGGCAGGAAGAATATCGCAGCTGCACTTCAGCCGGGCCCTTGGAGTCAGTGATCACGTCACGTGGCAAGTGACGGCCAGAAAGCGTTGGAAAAGCGTGTTGGATAGTACGGGAAACCATCCACATGATAAATATCGATATACTGTATACATATGTATACATATATATATATATATACACATGTATATGTTATCAAAGGGATTTTAGTGAGAAATTTCTCAGTGAATCTTGAATTGCTACACGAAATCATCCACGAAAAAAAGTAAGAATGATGTGAGACTCAAGTTTTGAATTATGACCATTTGCCCATATGGTGAGTCCTTGATTCCTTGATAGTACATACTCGTTGCCATGAAGATGGGTTGATGAGTTCCAGAAAGCTTAGATCCCCAGTTGCTTGACCCTTGCCTGACACGGAGCAGAAACTGTGCTGAGGAACTCTTTTCAATCGTGAAACAGCACGGAGCCAGCCTTGGCAAGCAGGACACGTCGATGGGTTGTAGAAAAACAAACCACAGAGGCCATGACAAATTGAATCAATGGGAATTTCACCACAATTCAGATGGCCTGAAAAATGGATAAAAATGGTACATGACCTCCATTTTAGGATCCTGGAATTCCCATTGAACCACGAAATATGTGGAGACTCACGGACTGGGAATCTGCAGGAGACTCTGGGGTGATGACTGGTTGCATATCCCGGTTTCGCTACCCCAATAGCTGGATGGTTCATGGGAAAAACATTGAAATGGATGATTTGGCGGTTCCCCCCAATTTATGGAAACTCTCAGAATTTGCCGATCGAAATTCTATACCCATCATCATATTCCGATTTGATTCCATTTGATGGATTGATGGACCACGACTCTCAGAGAAGCGGTCGCTCGGCACGAGGAGATTGCTCTGTCGTCCCTCCGAGAGGATCTGAAGACTGAGCACCTGGGCATAGAATGGGTCGCCCATTGGACCATTGGATCACCAGCCTGGCCTGACATGTTTGGGTCACGGATGGCTGGTGATTTTTAGCATTGAACTGTTTTTTTCAGCATCTGAAGCGGAACTGTTTATTTTTGGCAATGGCTGGAAATGATTGAGCCCAAAATTGGATGGTTTGATTGTGACACTTAAGTTGTAGGGTACCCCCGGGTATCTCAGACCCATCCATCGATGGCGGCCCAGCTCAGTGCTGAGGCAGCGAATTCGAAAGGATGAGATTCATCCCAAGCCCTGCGCCCCAAGGGAATCCAGGGGGTTGCTTCCCACTATCTACTAGTCACCAATATTACCAACATAAATAAAGCCACCATAAATTCATGTACCCACCATGTATGTGTCTTAAAGATGGGAAATCTATGTTAATGTACCCACAAAAGAATTCACCAGTTATTGCAAATTACATCTCACCCATCTACTTAGTTGAGTCTTTTTTCTCCCTGGTCCACCGCAACGGCCACCTCCACCCACCCCATCCCCAATGGCCCCCAGCCCAGGCTCCGAGAGTTGGCGGCGCGCCCAGTGCGCCCCGAAGAGCAAAGCATCAGCGACCTTCGGCAGAGCGTGATGTCAGTGCGTGCGGACGCCCAATGTTGCCACTGGGGTGGGGCGGGGTGGGGCTGGTTTTGGAGGTTGGATGGACCTTGATGGATGAGTTTTGGGAAAACATCAACTGGAAAGTCCATAGTTTTATAGACGACATGTCATACATGTCATTTTGACTAGGGTTTCAACATGTTTCAACATGTTTCAACTGCAAATATTTCCTTCATCCAAGTCGGGATGGTGATGATGGGCTATGGAAGATGGGAGACCAAAGATTTTATTAAGGAGATATTGGGTGGTCAGTCAGAACTTTTTTTTTTCCCCAGTGTTCAGTGGGAGTTTAGAAGTTGGTCCAAATGGATTCAAATGGTAGTAGGAGACCATCATTGTGGGAGGCAGCAGCTGGATGGGGGACATTATGAGAATTGATAGATGGTTTTTCTTTTTTTCTTACTCGGAGATACTGGCTGATGAATGTCAACTGCAGAAGGATGAATCCTTGGCTTGTCTCAAGAAAGGATACCCAACAAATAGATCATCATTTATTCAATTTATTCATTTATCCTATCAAGAGGGTTTCCTAATAATATGGCTACCCCCAAATTATCCATTTAAATCCATTTAAATAGGTTTTTTCATGATAAACCAATAGCTGGCTATTGGGCTACCCAAAAAGAAACGTGAAACCTCCATGGTCCAGGCGATGAGTGTAGCAAATTGCGGGCGGAATGCAGAAAGCTGTCAAGCGAGGTGCCCTTAGTTTCTGAACATTCCTTGATAGTCCTTGACATATAATATATATATATATAATTATATATAATATATATATATATATAATTATATATACACATCTGTATCAGATGCATTGTTTGTTCTCTGCTTTTAGTCTAGGCTTGATCACACCTGTGTCTTGTGATCTACCAGATGATCTTGCATCTACCAATCGTGGGCCAGAGGGTCCTGGCAGAGCATGTGGTGGTTTGTCTAAAAGTGCGTCGCGTCCAAATCCATAGTCATGGATTTAGAGGCACAAAAATGAGAATTCACCCAACAGGTTCTCTATGGATCTCTATGGTGGGTCGGGCACTTTCACCATGCCAGGTGATGGCCCGCGATTCCGAAGGGCTCTCAAAAGTGGCTCCGAGCCCAGTTTTGATCAATGAATCCATGTGGGTCCCTTACCAGTCTAGATTCACTGAGATCTCCCATTGTAGTTGGGGTTATAACTAAGACAACTAGGGTTGAGCATTGCTACAACTCATGACTGTTAGGGAGAAAAAACATGGCGGAGCTATGCGATGACTTCGATCAACAGGCCACGCCCAGCCTGAATGAGGCTTTCTATTACCAATCGTGGGAATCCGTATCGACAAATTAGTACTGCAATATCTACTTACATCCAGAATGGATTTGGACCATCAACTTGCCCGCAGATCCTGCCCAGTTGCGTCAACTCAGCGACATGCGCAACTTGTTGGACAATGGCACAATGGAAGAGGTGCAAGCGATGGACCGTCAGGATGAGCTGATATGGGACTCACTTTTGGCAGGGAAATCAATGATTTTGGGGAACCCCAAGTTTAAGAAAACCAGGTCAATTTCACACCATAAACGTCCACAAAATGGTCGTCGTCATCGTCATCGTCATCATCATCATCATCATCATCATCAATAATTTTTGTTGGTTGAAGCACCCATGTTTGATGGTTAAACCATCTTAAACCAGCAGTTTTGATGGTTAAACCATGTTAAAGCACCACTTTTGGTCATTAAACCACCACTTTGTGGCACCTCGGCAGACTGTTCAGCTCCCTGTGAGTTTGGGCGGCTCGGCACAGCTCAGCAACAGTTTTTCTCAAGACGTGTCTGTGGTAGTGGAATGTTTTGGATATGTTTTTGTTTTGTTTTTAGATATCCTGGCAGATACGTTCGAGATTTGGACTTGATGTGACTTGATGTGTATAATTTTCTCTGATATTTGGGATGCTGGTCTCCAAGTACGCAACATTGATGGGGGGTTGAAACCATCAAACTATAGATATTCTTTGCGAAGCCTATCCAGTCTATAACATGACGACCACTGGGAATTCATGTGGATCTCTGGCTGCTTCATTTCCCGCAGTGGGCCCGACTACTGACACTCTTCGTTGCGCAGCTACTGAGATTTTTCCTGCGAAAATTACCAAGGTATTCATGATCAAAGATGCAGAAATAACATGAAATAACATGAACCAGTCGCAGTGATGAACCACACAATCATTATCATCATTATTATCATCATCATAATTCTATATATTTTTTGTTGGTTGAAGCACCCATGTTTGATGGTTAAACCATGTTAAACCATGTTAAACCACCAGTTTTGATGGTTAAACCATGTTAAACCATTATCATCAGCCTTGTTGCGGTGAGAGAGCTTCAGCCACCGAGCCTCTGAGGCAAATTCAATATGCTCTCCAAACGTCCAGGCAGCGGGCGCTGCCCCATTCTTTGGAATGTGATAGGATGGACTCATGTCGTTATTTTATTGGGGTTTTGATGACAAAATTAGCATGTCATGTATGTATACAGTATATACCGCAACTATATATATATATGTATATATTAATATACATATTATCATACGTATACATTGAGGGTTCAAGCAGCTGTAGACCCAAATCTCCCCCGCAGGCGGTTTCACAAACCTAACCCAAGCCATGCCTTTCTCTACCCCATGCAGGCTGTTACTCCAAATGATAACACGGGCCGGTAAGCTGCACCAAATGCTGATTCTCGCGAATCCATGGTTCGTCATCATCCCAGTCAGTTGATTCATCTATGGTGATCACAATGGGGACCCTGAATAAATAAACCTGATATGAGAATATGTTCGTCTGTGACTGGCCTAAGCGATGAAAGTCTGGGTTTGCCTGAAATAAGGCCCGCTGAGATAGCACAAAGGACATAGAATTGCAATTGTCGAACAGGATAAAGCCGTGAGAATCTCTGTCGTAATGTTGTAACTCAGCGGCCGTGGCACCCTGGACAGTTTGAATGAAAGGAGGCTTCTGGATATACGTAGGCAAAACGAAATGGAGGCATTTTGCCAAGGTGCTTTTGCCAGCGCGCGAAGGCGCCCGGAGCACAAGAAATTTGTACCGAGAATCTAAAATGGAATACTGTTTGGCCCAGTCTTCGACTCGGGCAACCACTTCTGGCAAAAATGGCTTTTGCAATGGCTGGAGCTGAGCCACCACTTCGGCCTGCTCACGTCGGAGGCGACTTTCGCTCTCCTGCTGCATGACTGCTTCCACAGCGCGTTTGCGGGTGATATAGCCCAAGCGCACCTGCAACCTGCTGCACACGGTGTTGACACTTTTATAGTGATAATTCTGGAGACATTGGCCCTCTTTCTGAAAATGCATCTATAGAATCAGAGACCCCAAGGTATTTTCAAGTTGACAATCTCTTTAGAATCGCTGCCCCCAAGTCACTCTCGTAGAGCCGTTTTTTGGTTGGGGGGGTTAGTTGGCCTTCTATAAAATCAGGCTCCCCAAGTGTCATTCATTGACAGCTGACCTGAATGCTCCAGTTGCTCTTGCCTACCTTACCTTATGCATTCCCAATTTTATAGAGCTCAAAGGCTCCAAGTGTTCACTGTCAACCTCTTCGATTATATACAAGGATGATCAATGATGATGAACGAATTGTTGTGGGAAATTTGTTCTGCCAATACTTCTCTATAGAATTGAAGAACATGACATACACCCAAAGAGAACAGATCCAACTATAGAATCGCAGTGGCTAAGGCTTTCTGCTGACTAGGACTCAGTGCTGTATTCAACATGAAATCTCTATAGAATCAGAGGCCCCAAGGTCCTCTATACAATTGAAAGCGTTGACACTGGGTAGGTACCCCTAAACAAAGCAGGGGGTTAAAACGCACCATTTTCCAGGACCCAACGTTCTTGATTCTGTAGAGGAAATTCCAAGGGGGATATTTGAAGGTATCTGAAGATATGTTACGGCCAAATTATTGCTTATGTTCGGACACTTTATCAGACTCGAAGCAGCACTTTTATAAACAACATAGGTGTTTGTGACGTTCCCTATTCTATGAAATGGACCTGCTATGAAGTGGTCCCACTGAAATTCACATTGGGTTTATGTTATGTTCCATTTCATACAAATCTTTTCGGAGTTGGTCAATATTCTGGTACCCGAAAACTGCCCGCACGCCACCCTTTCGCGAACCGTTCGCGCCCCAGCAGAATCGGGACAAGGAATTCTGATCATGTTTTCGTGCGCATATGTGTTTATAAATAGTGGTATGCAGACCTCGTTGAATTTTAAGGTTCTCCATCCCACTTTATTACTTGTATATTATGGTACCCATATTCCAGACCACATAAAATATGATAAAGAAACATTTATAGTATGGGTTTAATCATTTCATCCGGACATGGGTTCTTCCCTTCCATATAGAGCTTCAATCAAGGGGGATCGATAAACAGCTATTGACAAGTCAACTGCAATGACACCGCCTAAAGTGAGTCTTTGGCATCCGCACCCCTGGGTCCATGTATATATATATAGATATATATATCCATAGATAGATATAGATAGATATAGAAAGACATATCTTTGTATAGATCTGTCTCGAAGAGATATATATATATATGTGTGTGTGTGCGTGTGTATCTAAATCTCTCGAAAAATGTCTCTATATATCTACATATGCTGATCGCCATGCAGCCATGGAGCGTCCAATAAATGTGGACCCTGATGTATCTCCGGAATGAAAACAATGCTGCTTAACCCAGGCACGCGTACTGCAGGTACTGCTGATGAGAAAGCTTGTGCCCACTCCACAGCGCATCCAGCCATCTGCCCTGCACTGTGTAGTCCTTGAACGCCTCGTAGGAGCTGGTGGCAACGAAATGGGTTCCTACCTGCACAGATCGCCCGGGTGAATTCCACCCAGCACTCAAGGCATGTCAGCCGAGGAAATGATCTGGTGGTGGGTCCAGACAATTAGATTAGATGTGATGCTGGCGACGAAACAATCTACATATGCCGCTTGCTGTCAATTCCTGTCTCTGCAAACGGCCATTTATCGCGAAGCAAAAAGTTTCTTTCGCGCATCCTTCGCGAACTGCATGTGTATCTTTCGCGCAACCCATGTTGAGCAATAACTCCGCTTATGAAGATTCAATCGGCACAGGCCAAATCACACCAAATTAGCACGGAAAAGTGCTTCATAGCCTTGCAAACATTGTGCTAGCATCACGGAATCCCCTTCGCGAACAGGTTCTTGCTGCTGAGGAACTTTTTTAGCAAGGCTTACTGGGCCACGCCCTTCAAAATGCCCTTTAACTTTACCTAGTCTTTTGCAGCACTTGCGTGCAACTGTCGTGCAAAGACTTGTCTCCGCAGACCACAGCCAGGAGCACGGGGGGGCGGCAAAGGAAAAGCAAACACCAGGTGCCTTGGTGTTTGGCTCTTGCAAAGTGTCCCTGTTCGAAGCTTGGCTGCTGCATTTCGCGGTTGTTTCTTGAGACTTCAGAAAGCAACGTTAGGCAGGACCAGCGGCAGGTGCAAGGATGTGCTTGGCCACCATGGTATTTGGCTCTGGCGAAGCGTGACCTTCGGAAGCTGGCTGCTACCTATGAAGGGAAAAGCCAATGTGCGGTCCCAGTCTCCTGCCGGACCCCCGACAGCAGGGAGGCGGTGGTAGCCCTTAACAAGCGGTACTGTAGACAATGAGGATGATGCATTCTAGCCACCGTTCGCGACACTTTCGCGAAGCAAACAGTTTCTGTTTCGCAAACAAACTTTCGCGCGGGGTCCCAGCACAAATGAACTGTGTTTGCAATTGAAACTCGTTATCAGGACCTTCAGATGGATCACCACATATATATGTTTATATGCAGAGATATATTTCGATATATCGATAGTGATAAATCTTGAATCAATGCGTACAAAGAAGAAGGATTGCCTATGCAAGACCAACCACGTAGATAGCGGTCCAATGAGTTCAGTTCATCCAAATCAGGCTCGTGGGTGCCCAGACCAAGGTGGCCTACAAAATGTTTGACTGCAAACACGATCTGCTGCAAAGCTGCCAGGTCTACTGATGATCAACTAGAAGCTACGTCATGCTGCTGCCACACGATCGGATTAGTGACAAAGGTGGCCTACATGAACTGCAACTTTCAACATGAGATAGAATGTCGTTACAAGGTAACCCAACGGAGATGCACCTTTGCAGCCCAAACGTAAAAATGTCCTTGGTCTGCCGCATCTCGCCAGCGTGCGCCCCGTGCCCGACATGGGGAAAGATTGGGCTGAATGCCCTTGAAACGGAGCGCCGTGCATGATTGCCAGTCGACGGGGCGGGCGAATTCCAGGAAGCAATGAATATGTAGACGGCCAGCATCCTCCGAACGCAAACTTGATTCCATCGTGGCACTCCATTTGCCGACCCACTCACACGTTGCAAGCCAAGTAAGGAACTCATCGAAATCCGCCAGCTGCAGCTGCAAGGAATTGTAGGTTACCAACACTGCTCGTGCTCGAAGACGAAAAGGGCGGGCATCACCTGTGAAAAATGTGCAACAATGAAGTGGCTGCGACTAGGACTCATGACTATACCCCTTCTAGTTCAGTCTCTCCCATCTGCATGCAAGGCTGAGGCTTGCCTACTGTCACTGATGCATGTCATGTCCATCCACTGCTCTAGGTCTCTTACCCTCCGGAAAGCACCGTCCCGGATGCAGGGACAGAATGGCAACTACTTGCGGTCTGACCTGGTCCTGGGGCTGCTGCCATATCCACATCCTCTTGGGTCGATGCTGCTGCACCAGCTTCGTCTGCTGCTGCAACGCCCTGCAAAGCTGATTAGAAACAGTGTGAACCAGAAGGCCGTGCAAACCCAGCGAATGGTAGCACCAACCAGGACGGCTGAGCAAGTCGCAGCAGGGTGAGAAATGTGAAAAGTGACCCGAACAACGGGTCGCAGTCTTTAGCACCCGACAAACAGGTGAGGCACCTCATAGAGGTCAATGATGTCTCGCAGCTTCTGAGTGTCACTCGGAGACAAGGTGCAGTTCTCCAGGCGCTGTCGTTGCGCTGCAAAGTCGGCGCGAGACAATTCACCCCGAAATTTCGGCACCTCGAGCTGGTTGGCTTGCAGCAGTTCCCGCAACGACCCGCACGCAGCACGCTTCCGTGTCGTGGAGGATCTCATGGCTCGGCCCAAGTGCAATGCGGAAACATCCTGTCTGCATGGCATGTCTTGGGTGCAAGGCTCCAATGCGATGTGCTACGTCAGTTGCTTGCGACACCCCGCTTTGCTGTCAGGTGGCCCATTTCCTTTGGAGAGGGCTTGACACTAGAAACAGCAAGGAACTCACCACCACGTCCTTAAAGCAGAATGCAGGTCACAGGCTTGAGCATGAAAAAAGCACATGGAGCAGATAGTCTGCTAGCTGGACGTGCATATGGCCCACAGGTCTGGAAAAAGCGTGTCGACCGTTGACACCCAGGAATGCTGCTGATGATTTCCGCTAGAGAAATGTGACTGGTAGAGGCACGTGTCTGAGTAGCAATATCTACAGAGACGGTCTGCCCCAGAAACAAAACCGCTCACGGCCCATGTTTTCACCCGACGTGACTGCAGTTCTCTCCGGCTGCCGCTTCGCACACGTGCGATCCACAGACGCCATGCTGCGACAGCACTGCAAAAAAAAGGAATGGAAGCTGGAAGAAGGGGTGGAAAAGAGGTAGATGTGATGTGGGAACATGGCCGCTGCAAATGATGGAATGGGAAGGATGTGCATGGGGGTAATGTCTTAAAGCTGCTGTTGCTGCTGCGCGCGACAGTACGCAATTACTATAGGCGGGACCGCAGCGGGACCGCGGCGGGACCGCAAAATGTGGGAATTCCCACGATTCCAGGTTGCAGGCGGGACCGGTCCCGCCGTCGGCGGGACCACTTTACCTGTGAATTTATAGGAGCGGGACCGCATACCCCGTTTGGGAATTATAATAATATACCAGGGGGGGTCAGGTGATGTTTTGGAGGTGGGGTGTGGGAAGATTCTTGGGGAGGTGATGTTTTGGAGGTGGGGTGTGGGAAGATTCTTGGGGAGATATCTTGTCTATCTAGCGTTGTATCCCTGGATGTCTTCTAAATGGGGTCTCTGGACCGCGCATGTCTTCCAAGCGCTTTGTCTTCGACATGGCGCTTGCAAGTCTGCGGTTTCCAGCTTTCACTCCTGCCGCGCTATGCCTTTGGCATTGGGATTTTCAGCCTTGACATGGTCTCATTCCAAGCGCTCTATGTCTTGACCATGGCGCTTGCAAGTCTGCGGTTGCCAGCTTTCCCTCCTAGTGTCCATGCCTTTGGCATGGTGCTTTCGAACCTTCACATGGCCGCTCTCACTCCAAGCGCTCTATGTCTTTGGCATGGCGCTTTCCACATAGTGCACGGCTTGACTCTACTCATGCGGGCTTGCCATTGGATGCATGCGACGTGCCAGCAGCCACGTCAAATCACTCACATCCAGCTTTCCTGCTTGTCGTAGAAGACGTCTTCGTTTCCTTTCCTGCAGGCTATGGAGTACATGTCTTTCAACATGGGTTCAGCGTTCACATGTCCCACCTGCACTCACGAAAAGACACCGTATCCATGCATTTACATGCACTCTCCTGGTTCTGTAGTTCTTTGGTGGCTGCTGCTAACTGGCGTTTCAAATTTTTGCGCTCTTCCTTCAGCACAGCAACCCTATCAGCCGCGGCCGGTGGGGCTGCAGCTGCCGCGGCGTTTGCATCAGCAGCGGACATGGCACTCAAGGCGGGCGAACAACAGGCTTGCTCCACTCAAACTGCATGCAGTCCTCAAGATGATCCTGTGTTCTCTTTGTGCTTGCCTGGTACCTCCTTTTCACCCCTGTTCACGACCCCAGAAACATGGCTACGAGAATGTGACAAAATGGTCATGCACCGATGTACCCTGATAGTATGTCTGCCAATGTGTGCTCTGCCGCGCAATTTTTCTCCCGGCTCGCACCTCGTCACAACAGAGCCGTGTACGCGTACGCCATACGGCGTCGCTCAGGCCAGATGCTTTGCATGGCTTCTTTAGAGGGCTTGCTGCCTGGAGGCATATGCAGTGGCATATCCATAAATTTTCGCAACTCCGTATGGAGGTGCGCCGTATCGGGCGGCTTCGCCGCACCAACAGATTCAAAAGTGCGTTTCCAACTCTTGCCGGCAAAGTAGCTGGGACACTGCATGAGTTCAAAAAGCCAGGCTAACGGGTCTATCAAACCCTCACAGGAACCTGCCCTCAGTTCCTGGTACTTCCTCTTCAAATGTGTTTTCAATGGGTGGAAACCTGCTATATCTAACGGTTGGATTTTGTCTGTACATCCGGCTGGTATGTACAGGAGCTGGACACCATTGCGCCGAGCGCACACCATGGTTTCCTTTGCGAGATGTGAGGACGCAACATCCAGCAACAAGATAGGTTGAAATGGATAAGGTTTTAAGACTTTGCCTAGATCGCGCACAATCTTGGTGATGTTCTTGCAGGATGTCCAAGCACTTTTCTGACGTACTATGTGCAGCGCCGTTTGTGGCAAGCGCCGCTGGCCCCTCAGCAACTTCTGTGTCAGCTTGGTCTCAGTCCCAAAAAGGTAGTGCGGCAACTTGCCTTGAATATGCGGCGCATCACAAATGATGCTCACATAGGTCAAAGCCCCTCGCACGTCTTGTTTCCGGACAGGCATGCGAAGACTGGCATGTCGTGGCAAAGCAACGCAGCCGGGCAATTGCAGCATGGTGTAGGGAATGCTAGTTTCGTCTAAATTCAAAAACAGCGGAGTCTTGTCCACAAACTTCGTGTTCACGTAGTAGGAGAGTAACTGCCAAAAGGTTCTCACCTGACAGGGCGAAGCCGAGCAGGGAGGCTAGGAAAACATGACCACATGTGGGAGGAGGTCCGAATTGCAATGAGCTTGCCCGGCCCCATTTTTGGAGCCGGAAAACGGTCGCAAAAACACGACCGTGCTTGGCGCCTTAGCCTGCACCGTGACTGGGTCCCTGTGCACTTGTGGACGTAGGACTCGGCGCCGCAGGTTCCACTTGGCTCGGAAGCGCTGCACCCATTGATTCACATGCCGGCGAGGCGGCAAACCCTCCAGGAGGCTGCCAAACCGCGCTTTCTCCCACGTGGCATAGACATCCAGCGATAGCGGTGCTACACCGACGTGGTTGCAAGCCAGAACCCAGTTGAAAGTGTTAGCCTCTGCCAGAAAAGCGGCTGCATGCCGCACTGGCCGTGCCCACGGAGTCGCGGAAGGTGAAAAAATGTGCTGCAAGTCTAAGTCTGTGGTGCTCAAAAACAAATCTTCCACCACAACCCGTGTTGTCCCTGAGGTCGGCTTGACTGCTGGCCACAGGGCAGCGAAGCGAAGCGCTAGCTCCATATTGCAGTCCGACAACACATAGACGGCAACGATCGCTTTGCAAGCAAGAGGGCTAAAACCTCCAGAGGCTGCTTCCTTCTTTGCTCGGTATCTGGCATGCTTGGCTTGCACTCCGGCCGCTCTGTTTCTGGCAAGGTCTGCTTGCAAAGTTGCAATGGTTTCTGCTAAAGCCACTGGAGTCGCCGCAGGTGCGTGAGCCATGGGGCAAGGCTGCGGCCACCTGGGTGCTGTCTTGGATGTCTTTGCATGGAAGCCTATACCCTTCTGTTGCTGGGCTGTGACTCTGTGGCATATGAATGCGAAAAATTGGTGCTGTTACAGCCATGTCCTGTGACTCATGTGGCGCTGGATCCACACCGAAGGCCCGACAGAGCTGCTGCATGCAATCTGTGAGTGATGGCTGAGCGGCGGCTGCAACAGATTCTCCATGCTGACCTAAACACAACCTCCTGGACTGCAACTCCTAGAAGGAACCCTTGCAACTCTGAGAAACAATGCACGTACAGCATGCACCCACATGGCAGAAGCACATTGAGGGTTCAAGCAGCTGTAGACCCAAATCTCCCCCGCAGGCGGTTTCACAAACCTAACCCAAGCCATGCCTTTCTCTACCCCATGCAGGCTGTTACTCCAAATGATAACACGGGCCGGTAAGCTGCACCAAATGCTGATTCTCGCGAATCCATGGTTCGTCATCATCCCAGTCAGTTGATTCATCTATGGTGATCACAATGGGGACCCTGAATAAATAAACCTGATATGAGAATATGTTCGTCTGTGACTGGCCTAAGCGATGAAAGTCTGGGTTTGCCTGAAATAAGGCCCGCTGAGATAGCACAAAGGACATAGAATTGCAATTGTCGAACAGGATAAAGCCGTGAGAATCTCTGTCGTAATGTTGTAACTCAGCGGCCGTGGCACCCTGGACAGTTTGAATGAAAGGAGGCTTCTGGATATACGTAGGCAAAACGAAATGGAGGCATTTTGCCAAGGTGCTTTTGCCAGCGCGCGAAGGCGCCCGGAGCACAAGAAATTTGTACCGAGAATCTAAAATGGAATACTGTTTGGCCCAGTCTTCGACTCGGGCAACCACTTCTGGCAAAAATGGCTTTTGCAATGGCTGGAGCTGAGCCACCACTTCGGCCTGCTCACGTCGGAGGCGACTTTCGCTCTCCTGCTGCATGACTGCTTCCACAGCGCGTTTGCGGGTGATATAGCCCAAGCGCACCTGCAACCTGCTGCACACGGTGTTGACACTTTTATAGTGATAATTCTGGAGACATTGGCCCTCTTTCTGAAAATGCATCTATAGAATCAGAGACCCCAAGGTATTTTCAAGTTGACAATCTCTTTAGAATCGCTGCCCCCAAGTCACTCTCGTAGAGCCGTTTTTTGGTTGGGGGGGTTAGTTGGCCTTCTATAAAATCAGGCTCCCCAAGTGTCATTCATTGACAGCTGACCTGAATGCTCCAGTTGCTCTTGCCTACCTTACCTTATGCATTCCCAATTTTATAGAGCTCAAAGGCTCCAAGTGTTCACTGTCAACCTCTTCGATTATATACAAGGATGATCAATGATGATGAACGAATTGTTGTGGGAAATTTGTTCTGCCAATACTTCTCTATAGAATTGAAGAACATGACATACACCCAAAGAGAACAGATCCAACTATAGAATCGCAGTGGCTAAGGCTTTCTGCTGACTAGGACTCAGTGCTGTATTCAACATGAAATCTCTATAGAATCAGAGGCCCCAAGGTCCTCTATACAATTGAAAGCGTTGACACTGGGTAGGTACCCCTAAACAAAGCAGGGGGTTAAAACGCACCATTTTCCAGGACCCAACGTTCTTGATTCTGTAGAGGAAATTCCAAGGGGGATATTTGAAGGTATCTGAAGATATGTTACGGCCAAATTATTGCTTATGTTCGGACACGTTATCAGACTCGAAGCAGCACTTTTATAAACAACATAGGTGTTTGTGACGTTCCCTATTCTATGAAATGGACCTGCTATGAAGTGGTCCCACTGAAATTCACATTGGGTTTATGTTATGTTCCATTTCATACAAATCTTTTCGGAGTTGGTCAATATTCTGGTACCCGAAAACTGCCCGCACGCCACCCTTTCGCGAACCGTTCGCGCCCCAGCAGAATCGGGACAAGGAATTCTGATCATGTTTTCGTGCGCATATGTGTTTATACATAGTGGTATGCAGACCTCGTTGAATTTTAAGGTTTCTCCATCCCACTTTATTACTTGTATATTATGGTACCCATATTCCAGACCACATAAAATATGATAAAGAAACATTTATAGTATGGGTTTAATCATTTCATCCGGACATGGGTTCTTCCCTTCCATATAGAGCTTCAATCAAGGGGGATCGATAAACAGCTATTGACAAGTCAACTGCAATGACACCGCCTAAAGTGAGTCTTTGGCATCCGCACCCCTGGGTCCATGTATATATATATAAATAGATAATATATATATATATCCATAGATAGATATAGATAGATATAGAAAGACATATCTTTGTATAGATCTGTCTCGAAGAGATATATATATATGTGTGTGTGTGTGCGTGTGTATCTAAATCTCTCGAAAAATGTCTCTATATATCTACATATGCTGATCGCCATGCAGCCATGGAGCGTCCAATAAATGTGGACCCTGATGTATCTCCGGAATGAAAACAATGCTGCTTAACCCAGGCACGCGTACTGCAGGTACTGCTGATGAGAAAGCTTGTGCCCACTCCACAGCGCATCCAGCCATCTGCCCTGCACTGTGTAGTCCTTGAACGCCTCGTAGGAGCTGGTGGCAACGAAATGGGTTCCTACCTGCACAGATCGCCCGGGTGAATTCCACCCAGCACTCAAGGCATGTCAGCCGAGGAAATGATCTGGTGGTGGGTCCAGACAATTAGATTAGATGTGATGCTGGCGACGAAACAATCTACATATGCCGCTTGCTGTCAATTCCTGTCTCTGCAAACGGCCATTTATCGCGAAGCAAAAAGTTTCTTTCGCGCATCCTTCGCGAACTGCATGTGTATCTTTCGCGCAACCCATGTTGAGCAATAACTCCGCTTATGAAGATTCAATCGGCACAGGCCAAATCACACCAAATTAGCACGGAAAAGTGCTTCATAGCCTTGCAAACATTGTGCTAGCATCACGGAATCCCCTTCGCGAACAGGTTCTTGCTGCTGAGGAACTTTTTTAGCAAGGCTTACTGGGCCACGCCCTTCAAAATGCCCTTTAACTTTACCTAGTCTTTTGCAGCACTTGCGTGCAACTGTCGTGCAAAGACTTGTCTCCGCAGACCACAGCCAGGAGCACGGGGGGGCGGCAAAGGAAAAGCAAACACCAGGTGCCTTGGTGTTTGGCTCTTGCAAAGTGTCCCTGTTCGAAGCTTGGCTGCTGCATTTCGCGGTTGTTTCTTGAGACTTCAGAAAGCAACGTTAGGCAGGACCAGCGGCAGGTGCAAGGATGTGCTTGGCCACCATGGTATTTGGCTCTGGCGAAGCGTGACCTTCGGAAGCTGGCTGCTACCTATGAAGGGAAAAGCCAATGTGCGGTCCCAGTCTCCTGCCGGACCCCCGACAGCAGGGAGGCGGTGGTAGCCCTTAACAAGCGGTACTGTAGACAATGAGGATGATGCATTCTAGCCACCGTTCGCGACACTTTCGCGAAGCAAACAGTTTCTGTTTCGCAAACAAACTTTCGCGCGGGGTCCCAGCACAAATGAACTGTGTTTGCAATTGAAACTCGTTATCAGGACCTTCAGATGGATCACCACATATATATGTTTATATGCAGAGATATATTTCGATATATCGATAGTGATAAATCTTGAATCAATGCGTACAAAGAAGAAGGATTGCCTATGCAAGACCAACCACGTAGATAGCGGTCCAATGAGTTCAGTTCATCCAAATCAGGCTCGTGGGTGCCCAGACCAAGGTGGCCTACAAAATGTTTGACTGCAAACACGATCTGCTGCAAAGCTGCCAGGTCTACTGATGATCAACTAGAAGCTACGTCATGCTGCTGCCACACGATCGGATTAGTGACAAAGGTGGCCTACATGAACTGCAACTTTCAACATGAGATAGAATGTCGTTACAAGGTAACCCAACGGAGATGCACCTTTGCAGCCCAAACGTAAAAATGTCCTTGGTCTGCCGCATCTCGCCAGCGTGCGCCCCGTGCCCGACATGGGGAAAGATTGGGCTGAATGCCCTTGAAACGGAGCGCCGTGCATGATTGCCAGTCGACGGGGCGGGCGAATTCCAGGAAGCAATGAATATGTAGACGGCCAGCATCCTCCGAACGCAAACTTGATTCCATCGTGGCACTCCATTTGCCGACCCACTCACACGTTGCAAGCCAAGTAAGGAACTCATCGAAATCCGCCAGCTGCAGCTGCAAGGAATTGTAGGTTACCAACACTGCTCGTGCTCGAAGACGAAAAGGGCGGGCATCACCTGTGAAAAATGTGCAACAATGAAGTGGCTGCGACTAGGACTCATGACTATACCCCTTCTAGTTCAGTCTCTCCCATCTGCATGCAAGGCTGAGGCTTGCCTACTGTCACTGATGCATGTCATGTCCATCCACTGCTCTAGGTCTCTTACCCTCCGGAAAGCACCGTCCCGGATGCAGGGACAGAATGGCAACTACTTGCGGTCTGACCTGGTCCTGGGGCTGCTGCCATATCCACATCCTCTTGGGTCGATGCTGCTGCACCAGCTTCGTCTGCTGCTGCAACGCCCTGCAAAGCTGATTAGAAACAGTGTGAACCAGAAGGCCGTGCAAACCCAGCGAATGGTAGCACCAACCAGGACGGCTGAGCAAGTCGCAGCAGGGTGAGAAATGTGAAAAGTGACCCGAACAACGGGTCGCAGTCTTTAGCACCCGACAAACAGGTGAGGCACCTCATAGAGGTCAATGATGTCTCGCAGCTTCTGAGTGTCACTCGGAGACAAGGTGCAGTTCTCCAGGCGCTGTCGTTGCGCTGCAAAGTCGGCGCGAGACAATTCACCCCGAAATTTCGGCACCTCGAGCTGGTTGGCTTGCAGCAGTTCCCGCAACGACCCGCACGCAGCACGCTTCCGTGTCGTGGAGGATCTCATGGCTCGGCCCAAGTGCAATGCGGAAACATCCTGTCTGCATGGCATGTCTTGGGTGCAAGGCTCCAATGCGATGTGCTACGTCAGTTGCTTGCGACACCCCGCTTTGCTGTCAGGTGGCCCATTTCCTTTGGAGAGGGCTTGACACTAGAAACAGCAAGGAACTCACCACCACGTCCTTAAAGCAGAATGCAGGTCACAGGCTTGAGCATGAAAAAAGCACATGGAGCAGATAGTCTGCTAGGATTCCATTGTCACAAACAGCTGGACGTGCATATGGCCCACAGGTCTGGAAAAAGCGTGTCGACCGTTGACACCCAGGAATGCTGCTGATGATTTCCGCTAGAGAAATGTGACTGGTAGAGGCACGTGTCTGAGTAGCAATATCTACAGAGACGGTCTGCCCCAGAAACAAAACCGCTCACGGCCCATGTTTTCACCCGACGTGACTGCAGTTCTCTCCGGCTGCCGCTTCGCACACGTGCGATCCACAGACGCCATGCTGCGACAGCACTGCAAAAAAAAGGAATGGAAGCTGGAAGAAGGGGTGGAAAAGAGGTAGATGTGATGTGGGAACATGGCCGCTGCAAATGATGGAATGGGAAGGATGTGCATGGGGGTAATGTCTTAAAGCTGCTGTTGCTGCTGCGCGCGACAGTACGCAATTACTATAGGCGGGACCGCAGCGGGACCGCGGCGGGACCGCAAAATGTGGGAATTCCCACGATTCCAGGTTGCAGGCGGGACCGGTCCCGCCGTCGGCGGGACCACTTTACCTGTGAATTTATAGGAGCGGGACCGCATACCCCGTTTGGGAATTATAATAATATACCAGGGGGGGTCAGGTGATGTTTTGGAGGTGGGGTGTGGGAAGATTCTTGGGGAGGTGATGTTTTGGAGGTGGGGTGTGGGAAGATTCTTGGGGAGATATCTTGTCTATCTAGCGTTGTATCCCTGGATGTCTTCTAAATGGGGTCTCTGGACCGCGCATGTCTTCCAAGCGCTTTGTCTTCGACATGGCGCTTGCAAGTCTGCGGTTTCCAGCTTTCACTCCTGCCGCGCTATGCCTTTGGCATTGGGATTTTCAGCCTTGACATGGTCTCATTCCAAGCGCTCTATGTCTTGACCATGGCGCTTGCAAGTCTGCGGTTGCCAGCTTTCCCTCCTAGTGTCCATGCCTTTGGCATGGTGCTTTCGAACCTTCACATGGCCGCTCTCACTCCAAGCGCTCTATGTCTTTGGCATGGCGCTTTCCACATAGTGCACGGCTTGACTCTACTCATGCGGGCTTGCCATTGGATGCATGCGACGTGCCAGCAGCCACGTCAAATCACTCACATCCAGCTTTCCTGCTTGTCGTAGAAGACGTCTTCGTTTCCTTTCCTGCAGGCTATGGAGTACATGTCTTTCAACATGGGTTCAGCGTTCACATGTCCCACCTGCACTCACGAAAAGACACCGTATCCATGCATTTACATGCACTCTCCTGGTTCTGTAGTTCTTTGGTGGCTGCTGCTAACTGGCGTTTCAAATTTTTGCGCTCTTCCTTCAGCACAGCAACCCTATCAGCCGCGGCCGGTGGGGCTGCAGCTGCCGCGGCGTTTGCATCAGCAGCGGACATCGCACTCAAGGCGGGCGAACAACAGGCTTGCTCCACTCAAACTGCATGCAGTCCTCAAGATGATCCTGTGTTCTCTTTGTGCTTGCCTGGTACCTCCTTTTCACCCCTGTTCACGACCCCAGAAACATGGCTACGAGAATGTGACAAAATGGTCATGCACCGATGTACCCTGATAGTATATATATATACACACAATCACACACATATGCATATGTGTGTGTGTGTACAACGTTACTCACTCTCTTTTCGCGCAGGTCAAATCATGCTGCATGTTTTTGATTTGCGTGCTCATAGTTTATTATCGTCTATTGAAGTCTGTTGTCGAATCGTGCCTTATGTTGCATCATACCATGTTGTGGTGCGTTGTGGTGCATTGTGTTGCGCTGTGGTGTGCTGTAACTTTGTTGTGCCGTGGCTGTGCGTTGAGAAACTTTGTTACGCGCGGCGTTCTGTTTTTCAGGCTGGCCGCATACTCCTGCTGCAATCTTTTTTCGTCCCAGCATTGGCGTGAATTCCTTATTATGTATTGTACAGTGTATACAGCCGTGCAATCACTCACAAACACTGAACATCAAGGAACAGACCCTTGACATGCCCTTGACTTCCGAGAGACGAGTTGGGCCAGTTGGGCCTCAAAAACGGCAGCCTTCCTTCATCAGTTCCTGCCTGTGCAAAATGCACCGCGTTGTCGCTGGTCCACCCACTCGCCTCCAAACGTCAGGATGATGGACTGAGATCTAAGGAGTCTTTAAGAATCCCGAGTCTGTTCTGTGGAGAGGAATAAAAATATCAAAAGAATCCGGAATTCCATCAAAAGCACACCGGTACTTTTCAAAGATCAATCAAATAAAATATAAATTGGCACAATGGTGCGATTATTGTGCCATTCCTTACGACTTATATTTGCTTAAAGGTACCGTATTTTGGATGACGATAGTTTGTTTTCCTTAAATTTGTTGGGTACCTGGTACCTGCAGCTGCGCTTGGACATTTTCAGTCGCGAGGCGACACCTCAGGCGGAGGCCTCAGGCGTCGCGCAATCTTTGGGTTCGTTGGCGTCGAACTTTACGTATGATGCGCCACAAATTCCAGTGGCCGGGAGAAAGCTGTACGCGTGCAATGGTCCTTCAATACCATCACATAACACAACTATACATCACCTACCAACATCCCACAATATGTTGTGTTCTTCTGAAGCCCAAAGTTTCCATCTATCTATCTATCTAACTATCTATCTATCTACCTACCTATCTATCTATCGATCAATCTATCTATCTATCTATCTATATATATATATTATATATATATCTCTCTCTCTATCTATCTCTATCTCTATCTCTATCTCTCTCTCTATCTCTCTCTCTCTATCTCTATCTCTATCTCTTTCTCTATCTCTATCTCTACCTACCTACCTATCTATCTATCTATCTATTTATCTATCTATCTCTCTCTCTGTCTCTATTCATCCTATCTATGTATCTCTATCTATGCATCTCTATCTATCTATCTATCTATCTATCTATCGATCTATCTATCTATCTATCTCTATCGATCTATCTATCTATCTATCTCTATCTATCTATCTCTATCTATCTATCTCTATCTATCTATCTATCTGTCTATCTATCTGTCTGTCTGTCTGTCTGTCTGTCTGTCTCTCTATCTCTCTATCTCTCTATCTCTCTATCTCTCTATCTCTCTATCTCTATCTCTATCTACATATCTACCGATCTACCTATCTCTATCTATTCAACTCTTTCCATCTATCTATCTATCCTATCTACCTATCTACCTATCTACCTATCTACCTATCTACCTATGTACCTGTCTACCTATCTACCTATCTACCTATCTACCTATCTACCTATCTACCTATCTACCTATCTACCTATCTACCTATCTATCTATCTATCTATCTGCCGGTGTTTCAACAAATGCTAGATTTCTACACATGTCTTCCATCACTTGCATCTTGATTTCAAACATCACTCATCACCCCGAGTGGACATGAAATTCTCTTTGTTGTAGCAACGTAGTGGAAATTTCAAGGGCCAAAAACAGATTTCCAGCTGTTTGGATGGTAAGGATGCGCAACCATCAAGGAAAGTCAGAGGCATTGACGGTCGCCTGCTCTGTTGAAGAACCACTGGTTCTGTACTGAATGGCTTCACGCCAGCTTGAACTTGAGGCTGTATTCGCCTCAATTCCCGTTAGCCAACTTATAGAAGCATCTGGGCAAATTATACAGTAATCACCATCTCAACGTAAACCTGATTTAAGCATAGTATTTAAGCCTATTTTGGGATGACTCCGGCTCCCCTTCTGTTTGACGCGGTTCTGAGGGCAATATAATTCACCCAGAGACTTGGACGTCGATCAAACTGCTGCAAGGAGGAGGTTCGGAACAAAAAACAAACAAAAATAGCTTTCTTGTACCATCATCTACCTCTCTTTGCCACGGTGTCACCGAGGCTTTTTGATCGACGTCCTGCTTGGGCTCCCTTCACAAGGTCTGGGGGACCGAGCATGAATCTATCTACATATGAAAATGCGACACTGTTCCACTGCACAGCCCTAAACAGACTTCAGCAACAGTGCTGCAGAAAGGTTCTAGATTCTAAAATATTCTAAACCTTTCTGATATTGAAATCATGTCTGGAGAAAGCTGTCGACAGCGCACGAACGTTCAGGGAACGTGCGAGATTCGACGCGCCCAAAGCTGCTACTCACTCAGTGCACCGCATTGTTGCCAGCTGCATCCAGCCTGAGATGCTACGGTGCTGCGGACAAGGCAAACATGTTTGCACTCCACAAGGGCTAACTAAGTACGCCGGTGTGTCTATGAAAATATTCTCAAGTTGCTTGCTGGCATGAGGAGATGACACATCAAGATGCATGGACCTGTATACATATTAGTATACAGTATATTGTGCATATGTCTGGGGTTATCTAGATCCAGTTTTTACTGTAACTTAAGCCAGGATAAGCCAGGTGCCCGTCTCTTGCCGACTCACAAGATGCTGCTGTTTTCACGTGCTGGCGGGCCGTGTGTTGTAGAAAATTGACGTATGATCTGCACATAGAACTGCAAAGGATGCATCTGAAACATATTGTGGGCACGCCTTTCGCAAACAAAGAGTATCGTGGGAAATCTGCAGGACCTATGGCAATGGAGTAGTGAGTAGTGTGTTGGATCCACACGAATCCACACCCTTTCAGCATCAGCACGACCAAGGCACGGCGTGCCATCAACGAGATATCCAATATCTGCAGCATAGCTTGATGGTGGCAAGGCTGAGCCGGGAGAATGAGGATCAGCTGAAATATTTTCCTCAGGGAAGCAGGACAAAAACCTAGTGACCTGACGGGATCTAAATGGGCAGTGAGCTTGTTCGTTTCATGAGATCATTGAAGGAAGTCCTTCCCACATATTAGTACATATATTATAATCCTGAGCAATATTGAGTGACTTTAGGTGCAACCTTGTGTTGCTGCATAGTGTGTATGTATATATATTTTGATTTATTTATTTATTATATATTTATTTAATTATACGCGTATTTTATTTATATATATACTATCTTATATATTTTTTTTGCTAGTGGCACAGCGGATCTTTCGATGCGGCCAAAGCAGGTCTAAATTCTAGAAAAGATTGAGAGATATTGAGAGTTCAGCCATCTGCGGTGACTTCCATGCACTCGCACTGGGAAGTAAACTCACGGCTGTGATCTCTCTCGGGTATCACCGGTGGCATGCGCACGATGAACCGCAAGAAAGGCGGAGCCAAAGCCAGCACATAAGGCTGGTGGGTGGGTACTCCTTCAATTAGGTCGTAGCCCACTGACCCTGAGCGTCCAGTCCAATCGCCGTCGCTTGTGGCAGGCTGCCAAGGCCGAAGGTGCTTGGCTGTCGGCTTTGGTGTCGGCGCACCCCACAAGCCCTGGGCCAGGGTAACCATGCGAAAATCTCCACAGGACAATAGGAAGCGTACCAAAGGCAAGCGCCAGACGGAAGCCTTCCCAGGCTCTTCCGGCATTGCTGGATGTTCAAAAATGCCATGTCCGCCAGCCAGAGCAAGATGTACCAAGGCCTTTAATGTGAACAGCAGCAAAAGATACCCAACTCCCAGCTGTCGAAGTTCACGCAGCGCCAAGGAATCCATTGTCGTCCAGGTAAAGCAACTCCACGAGCTTTCGACCAAGTCTCACATGGTGGGCCCTGAAACGTCTGGTATCCAGGCGACCAACATCTCCTCGAATGTCATCTACCACGATATCCAATGAGATGGTGCAAATGACAAAGCCATCATGGATAGTACTGAGCCAATCTACAAAGTGCTGGAAGTCTCCCAGTCGTCGCCTGCTTGAGAAGGCATGCAGAACGTAGCGGTGGCGGCCAAAGGGTCGGGGACCAGGCCACCCAAGGGAGCTACTTTTTAGCGTCGCCCCAGCTTCCTCAAAGACGGAGTGCAGGTGTTGCAAGACAACTCCTTGTTCTTCAGGACGACGTAGATTATCCTGCAAAAAGCACCACGCCTTGGCCGTCCGGAAGTACCGAAGGAGGTTGATGAGGTCATGGTAGAGCATGCCCAGGGCCTCTACATCCGCAATGGTGAGGTGCTCGATGAGGTGGTCCAGGGTGCTACAACACGAAGTTCATGAAACAGGTCGGACGCATATGGTCAGTCTCCGCTGGAAGTGGAGTGGGATGGCCAATTCGTTCCAGAAGAGCCAGGTAGATGCTCTCACCCAGTACAAGGTCGTGATGTAGTTCTTCCCCCAAAACCGCAGGGGGCCAGTGGCTCTTCGCCTTGGAGAGGAGGCAGCAGGGATTCATGAGCTCGAACAAAAAGTGCCCGAGCAAACGCCGACACTGGCCGGAGTGGATGAGGTGAGTCTTCATTTTTCCCAATGTATGGTGCTCCTTGAGACGCGCAGGACAGTGTCGAAGAGACGCCGAACAGCATGGCACACACCATATGCTGTTAGAACCGATGTTTGAACATGTGTGCCCCCTCACCTCCTTTGCTCGCCAGCGCCTTCTGGCAATGCATACAGCCAAAGACAGTCTTGGTGGGCTCGATGGAGACGGTGGGACGCAGAACATCTTCAGATAGATGGGCCTGCTCAACAAGACACTGAGCGATACGCAGGTGCACAGCAGCCACAACATACTGGCTGTGCCGTTGAAGCACTGCATGTTCTTGAGCGTGTCGAAACAGTCTTTTCCAATATATGGGCGTGAAATTGCAGGAGATATTTCCAAGCTGCGAAGTGCTTTGTAGGATCTTCAAGTGAGGAAGCTCCTCGGAGTTGCATCCACATCCAAGAGAGATCATCACGTATCGAATCCATCTGCCTGGATCAGACCCCACGGTACAGTCTCGTGGCAGGCAAAGAGGGTGCACAAGTATCTCAAGCGGCTCAACCGCAGGAGTTCGCTCGGTGAAGGCAGCTGCAATTCCGACAGAAGTTCATCATCGGTCATGTGTTGTCCATGTGTACCCGGCAGAAATCTTCTGTAGAGCCTGAGTATGGAAGAGTGAAGATAGCGCTTGCTCTTCCTCTGGCGCAAGACCCAAGATTCCCATACAAAAGGCGACTGAGCACAAGGCTGCGAAAAAGTTCAACTCGCCGCTTCAAGCTCAGGGCAGCGTTCTGTAGCAGAGTCTTCCTGTGTTGAGTAAAGGTAGCCTGAGCGATGGCAATCCTTCTTCGAATCTCAGCAGTGTTGTCATGTTTGTGGTGGATCAGGCCCCCTAAGTGACTGTAGCTACTGACAACCTGAACGGAATGCATCCTGTTCCTGTCAGCAATCTGCATCTGATGCAGAGAGTTGGGCCCGAAGTACTTCTTTTTGAGCTGTTGAGTGCCATGACCACGTAGAGATATAGAAGTATCTCGGCCTTACCTGGCTTCAAGTTGGGTGTCATTGGGAAGGCACGGCATGTGGAGAGCAGCAAGGAAGCACATTGCCCTGCTTTCGATTCCAGCGCTGAAGCTCCAACAGCATCGACGCAAAGACAAAGATCATCCATCCACGTCGGTCCAAGAAAGCCTGATTGAGCAACACATGCCCAGTCCTTGATGGCAAAGGAGTCGAAGTCGTCTCCCGAGGGAACTGTACTCTCGAGACCCTTGATGTGGAAATTGGCCTTGAAGGTTGTGGAGAAGTCGCGCCCAAAGATACGAGAAGATGACGTCGGCAAAGCATGAGGCTTACGCCTGACAGCCGGGCGCCGGCCAAGCTTGTGGTGGCTGTGGTTGTGGTGGTGGTGGTGGTGGTTGTTGTGGTTGTCGTCGTCGTCGTTGTCGTCGGGCCCATGCTGAGCCATCTTGCGCCCAGCGTAGGCTTATGTCATGCCATGTCAAGCCATCATGAGCCCATCGTGGGCTTATGTTGTGCCAAGTCGGGCCATGTTGAGCCATCTTGGGCCCATGTTGGGCCCATGTTGGGCTATGTTGGGCCCATCTTGGGCCCAGCTTGGGTCTTTGTTGGGCCCACGTTGGCCCTATGTTGGGCCATCTTGGGCCTATGTTGGCCTATGTTGGCCGAGGTTGCGCCTATGTTGGGCCTATGTTGGCCTCTGTTGGGCCTAGGTTTGCCTATGTTGGCCCTATGTTGGGCCAGCTTGGAGGCTATGTTGTGCAGACATCGCTTTGTCCAGGAAGATCAGGAAGATGAAAATTCGTGTCTGTGTGAAGGGCTCGCAGGACATGTTGGGCCTGTTCTGGTAGCTGAGCAAGCTCACCGTATGAGGTTCACAAACATGATGCCAGAGGCCTTGAAGTAGATCAGCAGAGAGGCCCAAACGTCGTCCTGTCTGGAATTTCATCACCGAAGCATCCTCCCAAAGCGAGTGGGCGCACGATGCGATAGAAAGCTTCAGTCAAATCAAGACAGATGAGCCCCACACAGTGCCCTCGGGGCTCATCTTAGTGTCTCAGGCAGGCGCCCTCAGTGTGTGCACACCAAGGGTCACTGGTACAGCTCTACGGCCTCCTATCTGCTCCTTCTGAAGGTATCGCTCAGAGAGCGAATAACTCTGCCGTTGTCGTATGGATCGATGGAGACATTTGCCGATGTGGCTGGAGACTACAATGCTCCGAAAAGAGCTGCACAAGTCCATGGGGCCCTTTCCCTTCCAAATGGGGTGGAAGCAACCGCCCTTACGGATCAACGCCTCTTGGCCATGCAGGCAGAGTTTCAGAAGTTGTGCGTAGCATTTCCTAGGCAGTTGGCAGGGTGCCAGATGGCACAAAGTAGGATGAACATGATCTGGGCATATCTGGGCCGACTGGATTGACTTTCCTGAAGGCTCGTTCAAGGTCAAGAAGGGTAGGTATAGCATGAATGTCCAGATCAAACTGGATCTTCTGCATCTGACATAGCCCTGTATAATCCATTGTTCTCGTTGAGCTACTGGTCTGAGCCTGACTCCACCTTCCATTTGTTGGAAGAAGGCTATCCATTCTTCACGGGCTTCCGGCGGACCATTGCAGTGACTCCCATCACCTCGACGAAGACAGGGAAGGGCAGCAGTCTTCAATGTCTTCAAGTTGGAAGGTCGCCGCAGGGCGTGAAGAATTGTAGAGGCTGAAGCTTGAGGATCCAAGTCGGCGAAGATCTTGTTGATATACTCCTGCTTGGCCTGCTCGATTCGATCTTTCAACTGAAATGTAAGAGAATGGAAAAGGCTCCAGGCACTCAGCTTGTAACAAAGCAGGCTGGCACGATAGGTGAATGGCAATCCCCATGAGCTGGTCTGTCGGCAGGTTCAGGGCGATGAGCAGTCTTCCACGACTCGTTCACAGCAATAAGCAGTTCGTTTCCGGATCTGTGCTCAGAATCACTTGATGGCCTTGCGTGATCGTAGTTTGCCTCGACGAAGGCCCCACAAGTTCTCATCGAAGAAAAGTTTCTTGGGATTGTCTGACCCCGATGGACATGCTCGACAAAGCTCGGCCTGGATGTGCTCACTAAATCCAGCTACATGTTGTTCAATGTCGGTGCACCACGCAGCAGGCGCGTAAGACTCAAGAACGGTAGCAGTGACCGTCCCAGTGATCCTGTGCGGGTCATACTTCAAGGTTCGTCCAGGCCACTTGGACGGAGTGGAGCATAAAGCCTTCCAGGTAAGCTGAATCGCAGTTGCTGTGTGGTCCCACTTAGCGTGCCCAAGGTCGAGATGTTCCACCAAGCTCGAATAAGTGCAGTAGGGCATCTGGGCGATGTCAATGGCCACATAGTCAATGCAATGGCTAGTGCGCCCGTCAAAAGAAGTCCAAGTTTCAATAGGTCCGCGTATATAATATATATGGTTTAAATTATTATTATTATTACTATTATTATTATATTATATAATTTAATTTAATATAATTTAATTTAATTCAATATAATTTAGTTTAATATAATATAATTTATATCTAATATAATATGGTATAATATGAAATTATATTATAATATATCTGTCTATCTGTCTATCTGTCTATCTGTCTATCTGTCTACCTATCCATCTACCTATCTATCTCTATCCATCCGTCTATCTATCCATCTATCTATCTATCTGTCCATCTATCTATCTATCTATCTGTCTGTCTGTCTATCTATCTATCTACCTATCTACCTATCTATCTATCTATCCATCTGTCTATCTATCTATCTATCTATCGATCTATCTATCTATCTGTGTGCGTTTTAGTTTTAATATATATATATATATATTATACATAGTGTGGGGCTGAAGATGGCGGAAGTATCTTCTCACATCACCCGTCTATACCCATGCCCTGACCACAGACAGTAACAAAAAAATGCACTGATGGCCGAACAGTCTTGCAATGTCTGACATGTATTTGCATACATTCATCTGTGCACAAAGCACGCGAAATGCACAAATACATACAAATACAAAGGCAAAATATTGCAAAATGCTTCAATGCCAGGGCCCAGCGTCAGGATGGTTGATGGCATTGCCCGCCATGTTCATAGGTGTGCCATCTGGCAAGTAGCCCACATCATTCACAAAGTTGGCACGGGGCAAAGGAGATCCTCGGCTGCAAAGTAGAGAAAGAGAATCGTGAATTCTTTGAATAGTAAGTAGAATGAACATGATCAACCAAATGAATCCAAATATATAAGCAGAAGCAGCAACTTGAATGGATTAAGCGAAAGAGTACTGAACGCGAAATTCCCACAGATTCCCATGTCTTTCATTCACTCTGCCTTCCCAAGAACAACATGCACAGTGAAGGCTCCAGGTGGGGTCAGTCAAGTTGAGCCATGTTAAGCCAGAAAATTGTTCCAGCATCTGACAAAGAATAAGTCATGTTCGATCCGGACAAAGGCAAAAAATAGCCACTGCGCTTTTCGGTTTCAAATCAAGTCAAATCTATACCAAGGCAAACTGAACAAACACGCGTCCCTACTCTTCCATGTCCAAATGCCAAATGCCTTCCTATGTATGTCTGCCTCTTTGGGTGGATGCATCGGGTAAGATCATGTATGATTAATATTGATGCGTGCCGTCTATGTCTGTACCTGGGCGGTGCTCCGAGACATGTGGCAACCCCTGTGAACCAAAACTTCCAAGATGCCAGGGGCATGTGGATCAGGTCCGATGTTCTCCGGATGATTCATGCAGTTGCCAGCCTCGCACTTGTGCGATCTTGTCTCATAGGAAGTGATGTGAAAACAGGTGGATACGGAAGCCGGTTCATGTACTGTATATGTCTGAGATCCCTTATGATCCGACATCACCTACTAGTAGGAATTGTATTTCAGATGAAAGAATCCGGAATCAAGAGGCGCATGTGCACCTTCATCTCTCTTAAAAGACATCTAATTAGCAGCGCCTTAAAAGGTGTAATTAAATGCCTACTATATTGTATTGCATGGGTTCGCCTACTCGCGGGCTTACACACTACCTGCGCGACCACAATTTTCACTTACGCGGTGTGAAACGGACTCACGGAACACTTATACGACGATACTTACGCAACTTGAATTTACCCAACATGTGGTTTTCCTGCCAGGAACCGGTTACGCGTCCGATTAGGACATGTTGACGGGAATGCTGAGGCAGGGGCTTACACCATGCATCTATCACCTTACGCCAGCTTAGGAAACGCGGTTTTTTTTGCTTACGCCGGACAGCCATCGCAGCCATAATATGGCACGACATGGCACGACTCTTCCTCGAATAGTCTCGAATGGCAACCTGCCCGCCTTGTTCATCGGAGTGCCATCGGGCAAGTAGCCAACCTGTGTTGAGCTGCTCTGAGAGACACGCGACCGTAATGAAGGTTCTAACCAACGAACATCACCCATCATTGGCTTATGCGAGTGCATCGCCAACACAACGATGGGATTCAGAATTACGGACAACTCTACATTCTACTTAGAACTCGTTGGGAACCAAACCTGGGCCCCAGCCAAAAACACTGACGGCAACAAATGCAAAGTTAGACAATGCTAAACATACGAACTTCTTTTTCCCGAGAGCGTCTGAGCGCAGGGTTCTTCCAATAGTGTGGGTCTGTCTCTCATCTTCACATCTTCACATCTTCTCATCTTCACATCTTCTCATCTTCACATCTTCTCATCCTCACATCTTCACATCTTCATCACATCCTCACATCTTCACATCTTCTCTTCTTGCCCTCTTGCCCTCTTGCCCTCTTGCCCTCTTGCCCTCTTGCCCTCTTGCCCTCTTGCCCTCTTGCCCTCTTGCCCTCTCCTTCTTTTCTATTTCTCTCCTGAAGGCGGGGGCAGGGGCAGTGCCAACGAGACGGCACGAAACGCAACCCTTTTGCGTCTTTCGCACGAAACGAGGTTCGATCGTCAAAAACTGAAGTAAAATTGCGATTTCAAAGTGTCCGCCGCAACCCTTTCGCACGAAACGAGGTTCGATCGTCAAAAACTGAGGTAAAATTGCGATTCCCAAGTCGTCCCGCGCAACCCTGGCGAAATGAGGTTCGATCGCCAAAAACTGAAGTAAAATTGCGATTTCAAAGTGTCCGGCTAAACCCTTTCGCACGAAACGAGGTTCGATCGCCAAAAACTGAGGTAAAAGTGCGAGTTCAAGTCGTCCCGCACAACCCTTTCGCACGAAATGAGGTTCGATCGTCAAAAACTGAGGTAAAATTGCGATTTTTTCTGTGTGTGCAAAGCTTCTGTGTGCTGTGTGTCAAAAGCTTCTGTGTGTAAAAGCATCAAGCGTATGTGTAAAAGCGTCTGCTTAAAAGCTATTAAAAGCTTCTGTGTGCTCTGTGTAAAAGCGTCTGTGTGTAAAAGTGTCTGTGTGTAAAAGTGTCTGTGTGTCAAAGCTTCTGTGTGTAAAAGCGTTTGTGTAAAAAGCGTCTGTGTAAAAGCTTCTGTGTGTAAAATCTTCTGTGTGTAAAAGCCTCTGCGTGTAAAAGCTTCTGTGTGTAAAATCTTCTGTGTAAAACCCTCTGTGTGTAAAAGCGTCTGTGTGTAAAGCCGTCTGTGTGTAAAAGTTTCTGTTGTGTAAAAGTGTCTGTGTGTCAAAGCGTTTGTGTGTAAAAGTGTGTTCGCCAGTAAAAGCGTCTGCGTGTAAAAGCGTCTGCGTGTAAAAGCGTCTGCGTGTACAAGCGTCTGCGTGTAAAAGTGTCTGTGTGTACAAGCGTGTGCGTGTAAAAGCGAGTGTGTGTGTGTGTAAATAAGTCTGTGTGTGGAAATGCTCTCAGAATGACCGAACTGTGTGGTCCAAAAGCGTCTGTGTGTAAAAGTCTCTGTGTGTAAAACTGTCTGTGTGTAAAAGCGCCTGTGTGTAAAAGCGCCTGTGTGTAAAAACGCCTGTGTGTAAAAGCGCCTGTGTAAAAACGTCTGTGTGTAAAAGTGTCTGTGTGTAAAAGCGTCTGTGTGTAAAAGCGTGTGTGTGTGTGTAAAAGTGTGTATGTGTGTAAATATGTCTGTATGTGCGTAAAAGTGTGTGTGTGTGTAAATACAGTAGCATCACCAGAGCTGTTCGAGTGTGCTGCATCTGTCGCGGACTCAGGCTCCACGTGTTTTTTCTGCATCGGGTTGTTTCACATGCATAGGCACTTCTGGCTGCATTTGTTATGCGTTTTTCATCTGAGACGATCGGAGTTGTTGTTCTCTGTGATTTTGCCTGAGGCACTCACAATTTTTTTGTTTGGAAGTTCGGGACGCAGGAATCTCATCAGACGCAGAATGATTCAAATGATTAATATGGCTACACTCTTCTACAGAATATCGGATAAGACAGAAACACGCGCGGACACAGTGAAAACACTATATGTGTGTAAATAAGTGTGTGAAAAAGTGTCTGTGTGTAAAAGCTTCTGTATATGAAAGCGTCTGTGTGTAAAAGCGTCTGTGTGTGGAAGTGTTCGTGTGTAAAAGTATTTGTATGTGAAAGCGTCTGTATGTGAAACCGTCTGTGTGTAAAAGAGTCTGTGTGTAAAAACATCTGCGTGTAAAAGCGTCTGTGTGTAAAGGCATCTGTGTGTAAAAGCGTCTATGTGTCAAAGTGTCTGTATGTAAAAGTGTCTGTGTGTAAAAGCGTCTATGTGTAAAAGCGTCTGTGTGTAAAAGTGTTTGTGTGTAAAAGCGTCTGTGTGTAAAAGCTTTTGTGTGCAAAAGTGTTTGTGTGTAAAAGTGTTTGTGTGTAAAGGCGTTTGTGTGTGTGAAAGCGTCTGTGTGTAAAAGCTTTTGTGTGTAAAAGCGTCTGCGTGTAAACGCTTCTGTGTGTAAAAGCTCCTGTGTGTAAAAGGGTCTGTGCTAAAAGTGTCTGTGTGTAAAAGCGTCTGTGTGTAAAAGTGTCTGTGTGTAAAGAGTTTATGCAACTATTGTCTTGTACTTATGCTATATTGTCTTGATACTCCTCTTTTCGACTGCGTATAACACATCTTTAATATATTGTTTTGTAATATGGTGTCTCCATACTAACAAGAGAAGACCCTGCTCCTCTACGCTCTCGGGCCATCCGTCGTCTAGTATCCCAGGTCCAGTCAGGCTGCTGCATCATGCAGGACATGAACGCATGCCCGAAAGATAGCACAAGCAATGGCATCCGAAAATGTTCATATCACCCGACAAGAGCCTGCAAAAATATGCAAAAGCTCATTTTCAGATTGGTTCACGGACGACCGCATGGTACTGCAAGAGTTTGGCCCAGTAACATCATTGGTGAAGAGGAAGTCTGCATAGACGTCCTCCACTTACTGTAACCGTGAAACCCGTAGCCATAGTCTAAGCCAAAGAAATGGTCATGATGGTCATGCACCATGGCTGCACATAACGATGCATGACGGCAATGCATAGAAGCCACCAGTACAACCGTGATCAACGGTGTATCAACCGTGTATGTTTTACCTGATCCCTCGGCCCAGCTTGACAGTCCTGCTGGATGGAGTATGCAAAACCCATGGGCTGGCGTGTCTTGGCGGGCGCCTGCGCCTGCAGCATAGGGAGAATCTGGGTGGATTTGTTGCGCAAGAATCTGCATGAACCTTTGAGGACTTGGATTTCCATGTCCAGCACATTTCGGCACACTAGGACCTATGCAATTCTGTGGGGTGCTGAACCTGTTGAGCCTGGGCCTCAGATTTGCCAACAAAGCACGGGCTGGTGCCGAGTCCTTTTCTCCATTGGTTCGAAGAGAGAGAGATATATATATATATATAGTTATTTATTTATTTATGATATATATATATCTATCTATCTATCTATCCCGAATCAATGGCAGGAAAACATCATGGAGCACTGCTTATAACAAGTTTAAATCATGGTACATTGGTACATGTTTCTGCAACTGGCTTACAAGACTTTGAGTTTACCATACTTTCCCCATCTCTATACCCTCCACTTCCTGTTCAACAGGGCTTCCCAGCATAGTCCCTGACAGCTGCCATCAAGCCACCGAAGCTCCCACAAAGGCGGCCGCCACGGGTGCTGTCTCGGGTACTGTCACAGGGGACGCCGGCATCGCAGCAGCCACTGCAGCCGCAACAGCTTCCGCTGCCTTCACTGCCACGCTCTTCTCCTGTCACAGACACAAAGGTTTCAAACACATGCATCCCAGAACTCATCCAATCGTTTGACTCGAGGTTTAGCATCACTCATGCCCTCCAAGACGCGGAAAAATTGAAAATTGCTGGCAGTACGACAGATACGAGTAGGGTACTAACTTCACTCGACACGAAAGCAAACGAATGCCTGAAAGCACCCCATTTACTTTGCCTGATAAGTGAACAAGTTCAAGTCCTGGCTTCCCCCTAGAGAAATCTACTACAGTAACTGGTTTACTATCGTCGTTACTTGCTTCAAATTTCAGTTATCAGGGAGCTGCGCTCTCAACCAAAAGTAAGATGACTCCATAGGCGCTATCTTCAAAACTCAGGTCCAACAAGACCAGTTTGGCAAAGCGCGCCTGAACAGACAAGTTGCCAGCAGTGGCCATATCGGTTCCATCCACCAAGTAGCCCACATCGGCATAGTAGTGGGACGGTGGCAATGGGGAGCCTGGAGTGTGCATGTCTGGCTGCATGGTCTCAGGGTGGTTCATCGCATTCCCTGCGGCATTCATCGGCGTGCCATCTGGGAGGTAGCCGACAGAATTGCAGAAGAGAGCACGGGGCAATGGAGAGCCCGGAGTGTGTGGATCTGGCTGAATGGTCTCCGGGTGGTTGATGGCGTTGCCCGCCTTGTTCATTGGCGTGCCATCTGGCAAGTAGCCTAAGATGATGCCGAAGCATGTCTTGCAAAGGTGGGTTGCCCATTGACAAATCAGGAAAAAAACATGAAAGAACAAGACTGCATGCAGCATGCAGAATGCCTTCGCTTTGCCTAGATCCATTTATCCATTGACACCCCGTAAGGCTTACGGGCTGAAAGCCTCAGGTTTGACCAAAAATCGAAAGCATCTAAAGCCATCTAAACATGTCTATACCATGTTTGCGACATCTGCACATGGCACCTCTTGCGTGAATCATCATGCCAAGACACCCACATCGTTCAAGAACTCCAAATCCACATGTGCATCCTTCTGGATAGCATACTTGAACTTGATTCCATGCATCACATCTCCTGAAACTGAAGATGGGGGTGCCATGGGTGTTGGTGCTGCAACAGGCATTGGTGCTGCAACAGGCGTCGGTGCTGCAACAGGTGGAGCGGGCATTGACGGTGCAGGAGCGGGTGCCCCTTGCACAGACAAGTTGCCAGCAGTGGCCATATCGGTTCCATCCACCAAGTAGCCCACATCGGCATAGTAGTGGGACGGTGGCAATGGGGAGCCTGGAGTGTGCATGTCTGGCTGCATGGTCTCAGGGTGGTTCATAGCATTCCCTGCGGCATTCATCGGCGTGCCATCTGGGAGGTAGCCGACAGAATTGCAGAAGAGAGCACGGGGCAATGGAGAGCCCGGAGTGTGTGGATCTGGCTGAATGGTCTCCGGGTGGTTGATGGCGTTGCCCGCCTTGTTCATTGGCGTACCATCTGGCAAGTAGCCTAAGATGATGCCGAAGCATGTCTTGCAAAGGTGGGTTGCCCATTGGCAAATCAGGAAAAAACATGAAAGAACAAGACTGCATGCAGCATGCAGAATGCCTTCGCTTTGCCTAGATCCATTTATCCATTGACACCCCGTAAGGCTTACGGGCTGAAAGCCTCAGGTTTGACCAAAAATCGAAAGCATCTAAAGCCATCTAAACATATCTATACCATGTTTGCGACATCTGCACATGCCACCTCCTGCATGAATCATCATGCCAAGGCACCCACATCGTTCAAGAACTCCAAATCCACATGTGCATCCTTCTGGATAGCATACTTGAACTTGATTCCATGCATCACATCTCCTGAAACTGAAGATGGGGGTGCCACGGGTGTTGGTGCTGCAACAGGCGTTGGTGCTGCAACAGGTGTCGGTGCTGCAACAGGTGGAGCGGGCATTGACGGTGCGGGAGCGGGTGCCCCTTGCACAGACAAGTTGCCAGCAGTGGCCATATCGGTTCCATCCACCAAGTAGCCCACATCGGCATAGTAGTGGGACGGTGGCAATGGGGAGCCTGGAGTGTGCATGTCTGGCTGCATGGTCTCCGGGTGGTTCATCGCATTCCCTGCGGCATTCATCGGCGTGCCATCTGGGAGGTAGCCGACAGAATTGCAGAAGAGAGCACGGGGCAATGGAGAGCCCGGAGTGTGTGGATCTGGCTGAATGGTCTCCGGGTGGTTGATGGCGTTGCCCGCCTTGTTCATTGGCGTGCCATCTGGCAAGTAGCCTAAGATGATGCCGAAGCATGTCTTGCAAAGGTGGGTTGCCCATTGGCAAATCAGGAAAAAAACATGAAAGAACAAGACTGCATGCAGCATGCAGAATGCCTTCGCTTTGCTTAGATCCATTTATCCATTGACACCCCGTAAGGCTTACGGGCTGAAAGCCTCAGGTTTGACCAAAAATCGAAAGCATCTAAAGCCATCTAAACATATCTATACCATGTTTGCGACATCTGCACATGCCACCTCCTGCGTGAATCATCATGCCAAGGCACCCACATCGTTCAAGAACTCCAAATCCACATGTGCATCCTTCTGGATAGCATACTTGAACTTGATTCCATGCATCACATCTCCTGAAACTGAAGATGGGGGTGCCATGGGTGTTGGTGCTGCAACAGGCGTTGGTGCTGCAACAGGCGTCGGTGCTGCAACAGGTGGAGCGGGCATTGACGGTGCAGGAGCGGGTGCCCCTTGCACAGACAAGTTGCCAGCAGTGGCCATATCGGTTCCATCCACCAAGTAGCCCACATCGGCATAGTAGTGGGACGGTGGCAATGGGGAGCCTGGAGTGTGCATGTCTGGCTGCATGGTCTCAGGGTGGTTCATCGCATTCCCTGCGGCATTCATCGGCGTGCCATCTGGGAGGTAGCCGACAGAATTGCAGAAGAGAGCACGGGGCAATGGAGAGCCCGGAGTGTGTGGATCTGGCTGAATGGTCTCCGGGTGGTTGATGGCGTTGCCTGCCTTGTTCATTGGCGTACCATCTGGCAAGTAGCCTAAGATGCATGGGCAGACGCATTGAAACCAAGCTACCAATCCTCATTGTGAGCATTCACGTCTGCATCTGTTTCTTTAGAACATCTCGCATTCTGTAGTCATAACCGCTTGGATACCATCTGATCTTATTGGAATCTCACTTGGCAATGACAAATCAGCATTTTTGTTAGATTATTAAGGTAAATAAGTCATTTAAGTATATCTAAGTCATCTATCAATGGAGGGGTCTCTCCAATGTCATGTTTGATGGTCGGGTATTATAGTATATGGTTTGATGGCGGGATGATCTCCATTTGATCTCCACAGCCACCGTAGCCAAGGGACCCACATCGTTCAGGAACTCCAAATCCACGTAAGCATCCTGGGGAAAGCAACATTCACCAACCATCACCAACTGTCTGTTCAATGGAGCTCACCAACCACAACCATCCATCAATCTATCAGTTTCCTCTTAGTAGTACCTCTTGATGACCGCTTTGGACTTGGATCTCTTTTTTTTCTGACTGTCACGGCACCTAAGCGAGAATAAATTGTTGAATGCCAGTGGCTAATCGTTTAATTTCAACGACGAAACAGTCTTGGCTCTTGGCCTCAGATATCCTATTTTGCCCTCAAATACCTGAGCCACAACTAGGGCCTGCCAGCATTTTCCAGCAGTCCTTCTGAATAGAGTAGCTGAACTTGATGCCGTGCATGGCCTCGTGGCATGCCACTTTCACGTTTCGTTTCATGCGTGCCAAGAACCCTGCTGCACAGGTGGCCAGCAAAGCCATGCCATACATCGGAGTGCCTTGGGAAAGGATCGTTCCAACGGCTGACTTGCAGTAAAATGGCCATGCAGATCCCAAATAGATAGCCAATATCATCCGATGGCATTCAATGACATTCAAAATCTCCTTGAATGAAAACTATAAATAATGTTCCATATTATATATATATATACACATGCCACATATGTAATTATTATACGTATGGCATGTATGTATTTACTTACGTACGCACAAAACCGTACATACTACGTACATATGTACGTACATATGTATGTATGCATGCACGTATGCATGTATGTGTGTGTATGCGTATGCGTATAATGCGTATAATGCGTATAATGCGTATAATGCGTATGCGTATGCGTATGCGTATGCGTATGCGTATGCGTATATGTATGTGTGTGTGTGTACATGTTAATGCCTGCGGACCGAAAACCGTGCTCGTAAAACGCACGTTTTTGGGGTGGGCGGGGTGGGGTGGGGGGGGGCATGTCAACGTTCCTTGTACAACTTCGTACATTATAGTGTGCTACGCTGCAAAGATCTGTGGGATCGTTGCTACATTACTTGTTTCTACGCTGCTGATGGGGTGGGGTCAGCGATGACGGTGAAAAGCCAAAAAACGCGCCTCAAATTTTTCCAGGTTTTCAAATCATCAAATCAGCACGGCACTGTGGTAAACTTACAATTTTTGGACACAATGTGCACGCCGGTGAGCACGGTGTCACCGGGGACCAAACTGTGCGCGAGCCTGCGCAGTTGAAATGCGCTTGGACATTTCACATGAGCCATTTTGTGCAAGAATTGACAAGAAAAATGCCGGGGACCACGATCGCGACCCACACTTTGTGCGAGCCTGCGCAGTCGAAATGCACTTGGACATTGCACAAACGAGAATTTACAAGTAAAATGCTGCAGACATCTGCAGACCAAGATCGGGGACCACACTTTTGCGCGAGCCTGCGCAGTTGAAATGCACTTGGACATTGCACAAGAAGCTTTTGATGCAATAATTTACACGTAAAATGCCGCGGACCAACATCGGGTACCACACCGGGGACCACACTTTGTGCGAGCCTGCGCAGTTGAAATGCACTTAGACATTTCACCAAAACAATTTTGTGGAAAAATTACCAAGAAAAATGCCGGGGCCCACGATCGCGATCCACACTTTGCGCGAGCCTGCACACTCGAAATCCACTTGGACATTGCACAAGAAGCTTTTTATGCAAGAATTTAAAATGCTGCGGACCAACATCGGGTACCACAGCGGGGACCACCCTTTGTGCGAGCCTACGCAGTCGAAATGCATTTGGACATTTCACCAAAACCATTTGTGCAAGAATTGACAAGAAAAATGCCGGGGACCACGATCGCGACCCACACTTTGCGCGAGCCTGCGCAGTCGAAATGCACTTGGACATTGCACAAACGAGAATTTACAAGTAAAATGCTGCAGACCAAGATCGGGGACCACACTTTTGTGCGAGCCTGCGCAGTTGAAATGCACTTGGACATTGCACAAGAAGCTTTTGATGCAATAATTTACACGTAAAATGCGGCGGACCAAGATCGGGGCCCACACCGGGGACCACACTTTGTGCGAGCCTGCGCAGTTGAAATGCACTTGGACATTTCACCAAAACCATTTTGCCGAAAAAATTACCAGGAAAAATGCCGGGGCCCACGATCGCGACCCACACTTTGTGCGAGGCTGCGCAGTCGAAATGCACTTGGACATTGCACAAGAAGCACCTCTATGCGAGAATTTACAAGTAAAATGCTGCAGACCAAGATCGGGGACCACACTTTTGTGCGAGCCTGCGCAGTTGAAATGCACTTGGACATTGCACAAGAAGCTTTTGATGCAATAATTTACACGTAAAATGCGGCGGACCAAGATCGGGGCCCACACCGGGGACCACACTTTGTGCGAGCCTGCGCAGTTGAAATGCACTTGGACATTTCACCAAAACCATTTTGCCGAAAAATTACCAGGAAAAATGCCGGGGCCCACGATCGCGACCCACACTTTGTGCGAGGCTGCGCAGTCGAAATGCACTTGGACATTGCACAAGAAGCACCTCTATGCGAGAATTTGCAGGTAAAATGCCGCAGACCAAGACCGCGGACCACATTTTGTGCGAGCCTGCGCAATCGAAATGCATCTGGATGCGTCTGGACATTGCACAAGAAGCTTTTGATGCAATAATTTACAGGTAAAATGCCGCAGACCAAGAGCGAGGACCACACCGGGGACCAAACTGTGTGCGAGCCTGCGCAGTTGAAATGCGCTTGGACATTTCACAAGAGTCACTTTGCGCAAGAATTGACAAGAAAAATGCCGGGGACCACGATCGCGATCCACACTTTGTGCAAGCCTGCGCAGTTCCGCACGCCAAGATCGGGGACTACACCGGGGACCACACTTTGTGCAAGCCTGCGCAGTCGAAATGCACTTGGACATTTCACAAGTTAAGCACTTTATGATCTTTATGCGCGAATCTACAGGTAAAATGCCGCAGGCCAGCTGGAGCATCCTGATCAAACACCGGCCTTTACACTCACAGTAAGAACCCTTCAGCGTGGAATAGCGTGTACACATGTTTTTTCGAATAAAATCAAACAATGTATATATATGTATATATAAAAACATATAAAATAAATAAAACCGTCCCAATTGACGCACCATTGGGTTTACACGTTTGCCTACGGTCACATCGCACCAAGGCACTGGTGGAAGCTGGCGCCGCCGTGCTTTGCGGCAGCACCTTCGGTCCAGCCGGGACGCTTCCGGTGCTTCCGGAGGCCACGAGGCCGTGCACCGGGGCAGTGAAGCTCAAGGAGGAGGGCAACCTGGGCGACTTTCACTGGACAGAGTGACCGGAATGTGACTACAAAGTACTAAAGTGAAATAAACCTTATAATAGATATTTATAGATACTATAATTATACGAACCTATGTGATGCTATTAATACATGTTTAGAATATAGCTGTACCATGTACATTTGTATGCATGTAAACATTTACACGAACCATCCCGAGGCTTTAAACAAGTTGTTTGGCATGTTTGGCCTCGCACTTTCTGCATCTCAAAACTTGGACTCTCAAAAAATGTGAGATGTCGAATTGTTATGAACTGTTTCAATACTTTTCTTCATGATCCTTCACTATTTCTGGGCGAGCAACAACGTCAGGAGGACAACGCCTACCGCCAGAGCCAAGGCGAATGACATCTTGGTCCTTGGGAGGCGGCAGGAAAATGACTCAACTGGGCAGTTGGGCTTTCAGCCTCGATCTATCTTGGTAGCAATAATAGATGGGGATAGATGGGGCTGATTGTCCTAAGCCTCCTAAATTTTGGTATGGCTAGCGGCGACACGAAATTCCGGTCGGATTGTGGAGATCTTCCATTTCCTGCGAACCAATAACCAATGTGCAACATCGCTACGTGTGGGTCAAGTAGCATCCCAGCAACACTCGGAGAGGTTGGATCAGACAGATCGAGGGATGAGCGTCAGGGGAAGCGCAGTCGCACGAAATTGCTTGAGCCACGGATCCAATTGTGTTTGTGGAAACCGGTGCTGCACAGGTGTCAGGTGTTTCATGATGTTTCCTCAAACATCCTCAAACGCATCCGCCTTTAATATGTTTTAATATGCTTTCAATCATATTACACCCGGTATTATGATTATCCGCTTATCCTATACTCATATCATGTATGATCTGATCTTATCATGGGATGTTTACATGTTTACCTCTACAAGGCTCAGCTGCCAGCGCCCCCCGCCTCCGTGGCTAAAGCTACCAAGGTCCACCAGCCTTGGTCCACAGGTGAGCTGATGGTACTGCGGTACCATACAGTACCTACATAATATATCATAATATGTCATGGCTGGGACTAATGGGTATCGTCACCGGAATCTGTTGAGAATCCTCATCGCTATCGTCCCTATCAACCAGTGGACGTCCATCCCTCAGTATAGGTCAATGATCAACACTGCCAATTTCTCACCAAATGATTTGATTGAAGAAATGAGCTGTTTCCAGACAGAGCCCCCGATTCTTGGATGCTTCTTGCCAGAAGGTGTGGCCATGGAATGAATATTGATAATAGGCGATGGTCTCACAGAATTCTGTCCAAGCATCTACAACATGGACGATCGGAGGCCAGAACATCCATCCCTTTGAGCCCAGCAAGCCGCCAAAATGCTGAATGGTCTAAAAACGGCTCCTACCCTGGCATTACTACATTACCTTACTGTATATATCTATGTTGTTTGCGTTTGCCCAGGCCCTAGGCTTTGCAGGGTACAGCACATATGTTAAGCTGATTTCAATTCTAATCCAATTCTAATACGTACACTCTCATTTGCCAAGTCCTTGGATCTTCCGGCAGGCAATAAAGCACCTAGCCTTTTACGTCAAGCAGAGCTGATTCGGGATGTCTGCAATGCAAGGAGAAATGATTCACGGTGGCTCCAACCACCCTGGTAACTGGCTAAACAAATGTCAGGAAGTGTGAGGATACCATGGAATACCCATCTAATCCCATCAAATCCTATTTATATTTTTTATATAGATGATCAGCATCCAGCCTTCTGGGCTGGAGCCACAAATTTGTTGCAGCTTTGGCATGGCCATACCTTGCTGGCTGCCAATGATGTCCAATGGACACGTTGATTGTATGGTTGGTTCTTCAACCATTCCAGCTGCACAAATCTGACTAAGCAGGTGAAGCTCTTAAAACCGCAGTCCTCAGACTAGTCGATCTCAGTGAACTGCGTTGTTGCCTGCAGCGTCCAGGGGCGTGCCATCCACCAAGTAGCCGATATCTGCAGCATAGACCGATGGCGGCAATTCAGCGCCGGGAGTATGTGGATCAGGTCCAATGGTCTCCTGAGTTCAGCTGCACCGCTCAGACCTACATTTACATTGCTTCCATGGGAGATTCGAAATGTCTTTCTTCGGCATCCCCCGAGATCCCCCGAGACTATTGAGTCTTTCCACTTCAAATGAAGTCAAGCATCTGGGTGGTTGATGGCGTTGCCAGCCCTGTTCATAGGTGTGCCATCCGGCAAGTAGCCGACATCGTTCACGAAGATAGCACGAGGCAAGGGGGAGCCTCCAGAAACATTTGCTGGCATGATCAAGCTGTGTGCGTGGAGTGCCTCCATGATGCATATGCATATAATAAATATTATAAAATATAACTTAACCATTTCCTTCACTGGACTGCAGTTTGGACTTAAATACTTGTTAGCATCTTTTTAGCATCTTCTTACCATCTTGTTAGTATATGTATTTTAGCCATGAGTTCGGTGCTTTTCACATCTTGTTTTTTATCTCGAAGTTGAAATCGCCCACCGTCAGCCTGGAGCGTGAGGATCTGGTCCAATCGTCTCGGGGTGGTTGATGGCGTTGCCTGCCCTGTTCATAGGAGTTCCATCTGGGAGGTAGCCAACCTCAAAGCTACAGGCCCTACACGCAACAACAAATCAAGCGAATCACAGATTAGTCTTGGATTGAGAGGGTCTTGAGAGCAGGTTTCACTAGCCCTACACAGAACTAGCAGCTAGCAGGCTCTTTCAATTGTTAAGCGGCTAGAAGGCATCCCCCAGCGGGACAATTTCTTATGCAGACTCATCCCCTAGCCACCGCCGAGCAACATCATTTCCATAGGTCAAGTCAGCATAGGCGTCCTGGCAGCATAGGGTTCCATACGACTTCCATTGGGGCTAAGGAACAATCAAACGTTGGCTGTTTTATCGGCCTTTGTAGCTGTCAGTCACCAGTTTCTGCAATGTCCCTTAAACTTAAGAGTCTCCAACCAGTTTTCTTCCGGGACCGTGGTCCTTCTGCACTGCATAGAGGAAGCCCGAAGGAACTCTCTTGTCTGCTCCCTTCTGTGCGCTTCCGATGTTAGCCTCGGTCAATGGTACTACACCCCATCAATGGACATTCGCTGGAGGAATCTTTTGTCAACATCGAAAAACTGCAGGTTCGTGCCCACTCTCCTCAACGACTTAGCTTCCTAAGTCTCTCTCCATGGCCAGCAGGTCACCCTGTCATAGGTAAAACATGGTAAAACCAATGTTTTCTTTTGATGTTTTTTGCCCCCATGATTCCACATAGTGATCATGGTGCCTGGAAATTGCTCTTGTGCATGTGAACCCCTCAGGAGCTCCACCCAGAACCACGCCAACACCCCCAGCTTCGTGGTCCCCTTTCAAGACACCAACATGAGCCAAAAATATCAAACTGCACTGGTATGTGCATCTGCACGCGGTTTCTTTGCATCATGCGTACCTGCTTTTTGTAAATGATTGAAGGATATTGATGTACATACAATATAAGTCAATATACCTAATCATTTGATCTTCTCAAATCAATTGGTCTCATCATATCTCACCAATTCAATCAGGTAGCGGAGGCTCCCACAAAGGCAGCCGCCACTGGCTCCTCCACCACATACATCGGGGGAGGCACAGGTGCAGCACTCACAGGTGGCACAGCGGCAGGTGCAGGAGGGACACCCTGAGGCTGTCATCAACAATGGTCCACAGGACAGGCATGTGCGGTATGCGGCAAAATGAGTGTGTGTGTGTGTGAGTTGTACATGTTTAATGGGAAGAGAGAGAGAGAGAGATAGATAGATAGATAGATATGTATGTATATGTATATGTATATGTATATGTATATGTATAAATATATATGTACATATGTAAAAATGTATGTATGGATGGATGGATGGATGTCTGTATGTATGTATGTATGTCTGTATGTATGGATGCATGTCTGTATGTATGTCTGTATGTATGGATGGGTGCATGTCTGTATGTATGTCTGTATGTATTTGTTATGTATTTGTTATGTATGTATGTATGTCTGTCTGTCTGTATGTCTGTATGTCTGTATGTCTGTATTTCTGTATGTCTGTCTGTCTGTCTGTATGTCTGTAAGTCTGTATGTCTGTATGTATGTATGTATGTATGTATGTATGCATTTGTGATGTATGTATGTAATTGTGATCTATGTATGTATGTATGTATGTATGTATGTAATGTAATGAAAGGTGATGTAATGTAGTGTAATGCAATGTAATGTAGTGTAATTAATGTAATGTAATGTAATGTAATGTATGTATGTATTTGTGATGTATGTATGTATTTGTGATGTACGTATGTATTTGTTATGTATGTATGTATGTCTGTCTGTCTGTATGTCTGTATGTCTGTATGTCTGTATTTCTGTATGTCTGTCTGTCTGTCTGTATGTCTGTATGTCTGTATGTATGTATGTATGTATGTATGTATGCATTTGTGATGTATGTATGTAATTGTGATGTATGTATGTATGTATGTATGTATGTATGTAATGTAATGAAAGTAATGTAATGTAATGCAATGTAATGTAATGTAGTGTAATTAATGTAATGTAATGTAATGTAATGCAATGCAATGTAATGTAATGTATGTATGTATTTGTGATGTATGTATGTATGTATTTGTGATGTACGTATGTATTTGTGATGTATGTATGTATATATGTATGTATGTATGTGTTTTGTATGTATGTATGTATGTATGTATGTATGTATTTGTTATGTATGTATGAATGTATGTATGTATGTATGTATGCATGTATGTATGTATGGATGGATGGATGGATGGATGCATGCATGCATGTATGTATGTATATCATATATATCTTATGTAAAAATATGAATAAATTGATTAACTAATTAATTAATTAAATAATTAGATAATTAAGTAATAAAATAATTCAATAATTAAATAATTAATTAATTAATGAATTAATTACTATTCATGCACTAACTATGTATGCAATATAGCAACATATAACATTTACGCTGCAAACCCCACGCTTGCCCGCATCGGATCCCGCATATCCTTTGACATGCTCAAATCCCTGCGTAGAGCTAGCGTTTTTTTCTTTCCAAAACCTGAAACCCTAAATCCCTATATAAAAACCTAAAAGCCTAAAAGCCTAAACCCGAAATAAAAACCCTAAATCCTAAAAACCTAAAGTCAAAATCGCTGCGTATAGCCAGTGTTTTCATTTTTTTCTAGCCAGTGTTTTCATTCATCCTCTGGTGACAAGTATATGATATTGTATGGGGGTGTTATTTGGGCATAAGCGAACGTGGGGTTTGGCGCCAACATGAATGTATAAATATTATCTATGATGCGATATTGTGTCTATATGTATATGCCTGCGTGTGTGAATTTGTATGTCGGCCGCATTAGTTTTATTAGTATTGGACCCATGGTAATCTTGTGGTAACGATTTGTTTGGTCAAACACAGTATCCGCATAACCATGCAACTGCGATGCTGCGATGCGCAGTGCCCGGCGCCTGCACGGAGAGATTTCCTGCAGTGCGCAAATCGGTGCCATCTACCAGGTAGCCTCAGTTCCGACTGGAAGCCTCTAGAAGAACATCTTTGTCATGGACAAATGTTTTGAGTGGTTGCTGGGGTCTCCTTGCAAAAGAAGCTTTCCCCTAGCCTTGTATCCACGGTCGGTGGGTCTAGTAGCCTCTGGGTTGCATTCCGCAAACCTCTGGCAGGACCTGTGCAAACCACTGACTATATAATAGCACCCTCTGCCGGACTCTTCAATTTGGTTTTGGGGCCAAGTAAAGAATGACCTCTGTTCAGCCTCGCAAATGTATCTCCGAGCTCTCAATGGTTCTAAATGACCTACATACAGTTGTATGAACTTGCAAGCTCCATCAAGCTGCAACCTCAATCTCAAACGTTCGCACGCGCCGCTTCTTGTGAGCATCAACTTGGCCAACTCTTCGTGGCACGGTTCATTGCATAAGGGGGGGATCTTTTGTACATCTTGTTGGTCAGAACTCAAGGCTTGCAAGCACACCATTTTTTAATGCTTCTTGGCGCTCAATTTTGACTCATACGGACTTATACGCACATCATATTATTATAGAATATAAAATCATAGATGCTTGTGATTGTTTGTGCATGTGCGGTTCTGTGTGCAAACATCTATGCCCCAGACTCTCAGCCAAGAAGCCCACTTCAGCAGCATAGTAAGAGGCTGGCAAAGGAGAGCCAGGAGCGTGCGCATCGGGCTGCATGGTCTCCGGATGGTTCAAGGCGTTGCCTGCTGCGTTCATTGGTGTGCCGTCCGGGAGGTAGCCAACGGAGTTGGTGAAAATGGCCCTTGGCAAAGGAGATCCTGGAGTGTGTGGGTCAGGTCCGATGGTCTCCGGGTGGTTGATGGCGTTGCCTGCCCTGTTCATGGGAGTGCCATCTGGCAAGTAGCCTGAGGAAAGCTGGGTAGAAGCGGAAAAGGAATACAAGAGAGGATCCACACTGTTGCTGACCCCCTGACTGTAATTCAGTGCTGCACTTCGCTGATGCGACACTTGTATCATTTGGAAGCTGAAGCTTGAATTCATCGGCGTCACATCACACGAGATGGGGAGGGAGGGAGGGAGAGAGAGAGAGAGACAGAGAGACAGAGAGACAGAGAGAGACAGAGAGAGACAGAGAGACAGAGAGACAGAGAGACAGAGAGACAGAGAGACAGCGAGACAGCGACAGAGCGACAGAGCGACAGCGAGAGAGCGACAGAGCGACAGCGAGAGAGGCAAGGACGGACAAACGAATCAATTCTGCAAGAAGAAATGGAATCAAGCCGCAAACCCAAACTGATCAATCTTAAGGAGCAAACTGAACCCTTCTACTCGACGTTTCCGCACTTCCAATTCAGAATATGTAATGACAACTTCACTTAGTTGCAAGATATTACAAATATAAGTACAGGATAGTAAAGGAATGTACAGGTGGTCTGTTCAACTAAAACCAAATTCACGCCAGGCTACCGACATCGTTGATGAACTCGAAATCTGCATAGGCATCCTTCTGCAGGGAATAGCTGAACTTGATGCCATGCACAGGCTCCATGGTGGTGCTCGTGAAGCCGGCTGCCACCGACGTTGGGGCGGCAGCTGGGGGAGCGGAAACAGGAGCGGCTGCAGCAGGCATAGGCGGTGGCATGGAGGCTGCAGGAGGGGGACCCTGCACAGAGAGGTTGCCGGCCCTCGCCATGTCGGTGCCATCCACAAGGTACCCGACCTCAGCAGCATAGTAAGAGGCTGGCAACGGAGAGCCAGGAGCGTGCGCATCGGGCTGCATGGTCTCCGGATGGTTCAAGGCGTTGCCTGCTGCGTTCATTGGTGTGCCGTCCGGGAGGTAGCCAACGGAGTTGGTGAAAATGGCCCTTGGCAAAGGAGATCCTGGAGTGTGTGGGTCAGGTCCGATGGTCTCCGGGTGGTTGATGGCGTTGCCTGCCCTGTTCATGGGAGTGCCATCTGGCAAGTAGCCTAAGTGGCTTGTTGGATTACCAAGTGAGTGTTGGGTGGAGGCTACTTGGTTGTATGCCTCTTCATTCACCATAATAGTGGATAAACCATAATAAACCTATATATATACCAAGAACTCCAGGCAACCCACATCATTCATGAACTCCAAGTCAGCATAGGCATCCTTTTGAATGGAGTAGCTGAACTTGATTCCATGAGTTGCCTTTCTTGCGACTTTCAAGGTGCGTTGGGCACCGGCTGCCAAAAGCCCAACAGCCGCTGTGGCCAGCAATGCCATGCCATAAGCTGGGACGCTCGTCTCTGCTGAGGTGGATGGCATAGGAACGGTTTCAGACTGGGAAAACTCCTGGTTGCAGCATTTGCTGGTTCAAGCACGAACGGGCAACGAACGAGGCAGGTCGTATATAGTATACATACATACATACATACATACATACATTACATTACATTACATTACATTACTTTACATTACATTACATTACATTACATTACATACATACATACATACATTACATACATACATACATATATATATATATATTGATATAATGCGTGTGTGCGTGCGTGCGCATGTGTACGTCAATCATGAGATATGTATATATATGTGTATGTATGTATGTATGTATGTATGTATGTATGTACGTATGTATGTATGTATGTATATTCTGAGCTTGGGCTTTGAAGCGGTATGAAGTGGCACAAACCTCCAAGTTGGAATATCATTAATTACAGTATCATTCTATCTCCCATCATTCCATGCATATCCCATCTATCCTGCCTATTCCTCATTTTATCTCAGCTTCATGAGACAAGGTGCGTGGGCGTCAGCGACTTGGGGACGCTGGGAGCCACGAAGCTGACACCATTCAGGAGAACAAGGCCCAGGGCGGCCACGGCCACAGCAGACGACATCTTCGACCTGATTGCCATCAAAGATCCGGTTGGCCAACTTCGAACTCTTAGGTTGACTATTCAATTCACACAAGCCCATCAAAAACCCATCAGGATCCTTTGGAAAATGATGAACCGATGAAACATGGATAAACGATGATACACGTATGTATATACATGATTACACATGTATATATAAATGGAATCCTTGCGCAACTTATCAATACTTATCACACATTTCAAATATGGATGTTTGATGTTGAACTATTCATCATGTGCACGAAAAGGGGCCGAGAGCTCCTACAGTTTCAATGTCTATGATTGGCCCTTTGCTCTTTTCGGTGCACTTGAGATAATCGAGATTGGATACCAGTAGGCCAGGGAATCTTAGCACAGAAGCAGCGACGGACATGGAAGACTCAAGGACATGAAACCGCACAACGGCACAACGCGGCTGGTATGAGTCAGGTCACATCTGCGACATCGGCGGCCAAGTGAGCGATGAGGACCAGGGAAAAAAGCGGATTGCTCCTGTCTTTTGAGCCAGTGCCAGGGCAGGTATTGGAGCACGCGCTTCCACCATCAAGAAGCTTGAACCATCTTGAACCATCTTGAACCCATGTTAAATATGTTAGTGTGCAGACTCATGCAGACTCATGCAGGCTCCACAGAAATGCTCATCCCATAGGCCTCTTTACACCCTCTCGGTGCAACTAGTGACGGGAATTCCGAGCAGCTTCGCAGATCGGAAAGGATTCAAGGCGCGACTCGGCAGGCGTGTAGAGTCCCAAAGGGAATCTCCAAAGGCACCGCTGTCAGCACCAAGCTCTCAGGCAGATTCAGACTGCTGCTGAGACCCCCAAAAAAGACGGGATTCCTGTGACTTCGAAAGAAACCAAACATAAAGTAACCAAGCCAATAGAATCAGGAGTGCACATCCTCGTCAGCTCAAATTCACCAGGCTGGCGATCTAGCAACCTGTAAATAGTAATACGTGGAATCCATTGGAATCCTGTCTGTGAATTTCACTCTGAATAGCATCCTGCTACCGCATGGGCAAATATTTCAGGTAGGATTCGTGTGTATCTACATTATCCGCTTTTTCCTTTCAGGGATGTCCTCTTTGAAGTGACATTGCATAGAATGCTCAGTAGCATTGTCGCAGCTGGAAAGTACACAGGGGATCATTTATCAGAATTTATCATGGCATACCATCCAAACAGCACCCACTCAAAGAGGATTGAGCAAGGTGATTGATCACTAGTGCAAAAGTCTGTTTGATCCCTGACTGGACCAGCATTGCTGGGCTGGATACTGCAGCAAATAAACATACAATTATTCAAACGGCTTTGTGTGATTTTGTGTGATCACTGAGTCTGCTGAGGACTGCAGGATTGTCCTGTCAACCTGCCCACGATTCCGGCTTTGGTCTAGCATTCACCAAAGCACACCCAGTTCGGGCAGTCGGGCAGTCACCTGGAAGGAAAATCTTGCCACCTTTTGGCATCTTTTGGCTGGGAAGGGCACACTTAGAAAACTACAGGTGACATGAATCAGATGTCATGAATCACAGTTCGCAGGTTGACAAGCAGTAGAATGCCGAAACTCAATGGAACTCAATCATACTCAATCACCCGCTTCATTCAGGCTTGGCCAACTTTGAGAGTAAGTTATCTTATCATATCTTATCATATCTTGTCCATGGGATACCGAAGAATACTGCATTCGAGCCTCTTCGGCCTTTCGCACTTTGCACTGAAACATTCATGTATTTTTGTTCATTGATGTTCATTGTGTGTCTACTTTCTCTGGTGGAACGGACATAGTGTCCCACCCCGTGACATTCCGTCTTTACTGGCAGTCTCAGTGTCAGAGGTGCAAGGTCGTACAAGTCATATTTTCATGTGCCGCCAGTATAGCTTGTGTAAGGAGTGCTTCCCTTAATTCACTACCAAAGCAAATGAGTCTTTGCAACGGCAAAATTCCCATTCCATAAGGTTTTCACATCTACCAGGTAGCAACCCGGAGAAAAGCTGCGCCTTCCCACTCAACTGGACGAAGTGAAGGCTAGTCGAAGTTCGTAGCATCAACGACTTTAAGGCCTCGAGGAATTTTGTGATTGTATGAGTTTGTGACGTGTTTTGGAGGTTTTGCATTGATTGCTGCATGAACCAACATCAGGTCGGGAATGCTTTGGAAAGTTGTAAAAGATGTGCTTTGGCAGACCCTATTTTGGGATGAAATTGTTGAGTTTGCAATGTAGTTCTGCCCGAAGATAGCCATGTCACGTATCACGAGACGATGGCATTTGCACATCCTACCATACTCTGTGATTGGAAGGGCAGGTGGCAGGTGGCAGGTGGCAGTAGATTCACACCAGCGCCAGTACACTATACAGTAAGTCCCTGTTCAAAATAGATTTTGCTTGCGCTGCTCTGAAATATCTTAAACAGGCTGTATAAACAAACACTCTTAGCTAAAGGCCAAGAAGCAAGAGCCATCGTAATACAAAAGCGTGAAGCAAAACAAGATGCCCCGAAAGAGCCATGTGTGTGTGTGTCTTAATTGCTTTATCTACACATGTAGATATGATTACATATATATATATATATGTGTATATACAGTATTACATCATTTTTTACTTTTATGGAAATGTGTCATTTGCATGGGATAGTTTATTCATTTGGAATGCTGAAATAGGTCAATTATACACATATATTACATTGTATGTTGACTGTTGCCTTAAAAATACAACTCCTGATTCTAGTTGCCTGCGTCCTAAATGACTGCGCTTGACTTGGCTTAACGTCATACTTCCATGGTCCACATGACTAACTGTGCTACCACTCCTCACCTTCAACGCAACCATGAAGAAGATTCCAAAGGTGAGCTTCGCAATACCACTTAGACATGCAGAATTTGATCGCACACAGGAGTTGAAATAGAAATTGAAGCGTCAGCACCACTGCAACAGATCGCTGGAAGAAGACAAGCTTGTCATACTCCCGCCAGTCTGCAACAGCCATGCGTGTCCGAAACTCCTGCAACAGACTCTGACATAAGAGTGACATTTCAAAAGAAACAAACGTATTCATTGACTGTGAACTCGACAGAAAAGGATGAAACGGCAAAGGGAGGAAACATCTAGATATATCCGGATATTGTATGACATTGTGCGGTGGACTTGAGCATATCAACTAAGGCTAAGCTTTCTATAATGCGTCTAGCGATGATACAGTGTGGTCCCCTGTGCTCGTTCCTGATGATGGATGATGTTGCTGCTACAGTATTTGCTATCAAACCTGAACGATAATATCGCTTTGAGTAGGCCTCAAGTGATTTCAAGCTGCTCGTGCAAATCACTGAAAAGTTGAATTGAATTCAAGCTGTCCTCACGCACCATGATTCTGCTCTCGCGCACCTTCTGCCACTCTATCAATTTCCGGAACCAGGAATGCGCGCAAGTCAAATGCGTCAGGCACAGAGTAAATTGGGTCCAGCGTACATTCACCTGCGATGAATCAAAACTCAATCTTTGGAAGTACATGTTCGTGTCCATGTGGGAGACTAGCTGCGAAGCAAGTCTAAAAGTCCTATGCTTTCAGAACATGCGAAACCCAAAACACCCGGAAACATCCCGAACCATATCTTGGAACACCGGGCATCAAGGTTGGCGTACATCAGGAGGGCCCAATAGCTGGTCTGGAATTGCAGTTTTGCGCCATTTAGCAGGAGGTTGACAAAGAATGCATCAAAAAGCATGAAGCGCATGTCCATCTTGAGGATGTGGAAGAAGTCGAAAGGATTCTGCTTTGGGTCTGACAAGAGTTTGAAATAAGCACGGTTGATGGCATATTCTGTCTGGCCGTCCAGAACCAAAACCATCCTGTTGAGACTGGCCATCGTCTTCATAGCATCAGCATGCCAAACTCGCATGCAGAAAACGGGGACTGTGTAGCCATTCGGTTCTGTACCACACCCATATTCCACCCGCCCACATTGGAGCAATTTCACGGGAACGGCCCTGAAGACATAGACAATCAGCTGCAGAACAAGGAAGCCCCAGGCAAGACCTAGCAAAAATTCACAGCCCAAAAAGAGAACAACAACGGACAAAGATCCAAAAATGGCAAAGCACAATGCTCAAAGACTCAAAGCACTTCACTAACAACAAGTGCAGGATTCGAGATGCTACTCTCCAAGGGTTTTCTCTGGTTTTCTCCAGTACTTTCGTACCTATTTCAGCAGCGATCGGCACCTTGTCTCCACAGTAACAAAAAGTTGGAAAGCTCCAATATGACAGAGCAATCCAACAAATAAAGTCAAAGGGCTGATTTTTGTCAACAATTTTTTGACATCCCAGCCGCCTGCCAAAACCAACAAGTTTCCGCCTGGCTCGAAGTGCGCCCACATCGAGTCCTTCCAAGCCTTCGACCACGCTGGTTCAAGTGTTTCTTTCCATCCTGGACATGGCATGAAAACCTGTGCAGTCAGACTGGGCCCCACTGCACGACCTCTACATCAAACCGGTTTATGGATAACATTCAACACGGCGTGGAGAGTGTTTGCCAAGGGAATCTTCACTAAACACAACTCAAGACCATGGGCAACATAACTTGAGAAGGGGAATGCGAAAGGTAGAGGGGCCACAATGGAGAGTGAAGAGGTTAGGTGGCATGTCAAACCAACCGATGATGATGATGATGATGATGATGCTGATGATGCTGATGATGGTGATGGTGATGGTGATGGTGATGGTGATGACGACGACGATGGCGACGACGATGACGATGACGATAGAGATAGAGATAGAGATAGAGAAAGAGAAAGAGAAAGACTCTTCGGGAACAATTTTGCTATAGAATAGCAGCAGTTCCGCTGCGGTTTAGTTTTGGCTGTGAGCAAATTGGAAGCCACATACGTAGGACATTCAATATGATCAAGAAAACGGAATTGAGAGATCGAATGTGCCAACATGTGCCAACCAGGCAGAGAGGATTGGATCCAAATAGGGCAAATCCAACATCCACGGTCTTAATGTTCTTGTCCGGTTAAGAAACCGCGCAAAAATATGATGAGGTAAGCCAAATCCCGGGACAGATTAGTAAACCACCCCATGGTAAAAACAAATGTCACATTCTAAATTCTTCATAATACCTTGAAGGAATTCAGCTACATGATATACAACATGTATATACACATAGATATGTATATATATATATGTATATATATATATGTAAATATTTATGTGTATATATATTATATATATATATATATGCGCCTTGAATGCTTTGAAGTTTGCCGGAGACTCTGGAATGGATCTGGCGAGCTGAAACAACATGAAACACCATGTCCCTCGCTGCCCAATGTGTCGGGCACACCCTGCCTTTGCAATCAAGAGATGCTCGAACAGCGCTGGCAACCAGAAGTCCCTGTGACCAGACTTCAGACTGCGTGACAAGGCTCAACGCTATAAAACAGAACGCCCACACCCCGAAGTTCGCGTCCATGCAAAAGACTCTTTTTGGCCCTGAAATCCCAATCAATGGAACGATTGTGTAAGTAAAGCACTTCCACTCCTCGATTTTTGGCGTCTCTGCAAGATCTGCAAGCGAGACTATTTCCAAGCGCGAGTATTATTCACTCTTAAGGTTGAAACCCTTGCAGTGATAAAGAATGGTCATATTTATATATATATATATAATTATATATATATAAATAGGAAAACATGACAGCCTAGGACGCCTAGGAGCAAGCAGCACCATGAGGAAAACCCATAGAAAGAAAGGAAGCCACCACCAATGTGGGTACTTGGCCAGAATCTCATGCGTCCCTTCACACTGTGACGATGTCACTGCGAGCAGTGGCACAAGGATGGTCGCCACCAGGTGACCAAGTGTTGCCCACGGCATGTAGTTACGAAGAGGTGGTCCACAAACGTCGTACAGCCCAGGCTGGTAGCGGCCCTCGTAATTCTTGGGAAGCCGCAGTTGCTTCACTGCCGGGTCTAACTCGCAATGTTTTTTTTCTCTTTTTCTTCGATGAACCTCTGAGGGACGCAAATGACATCCCAAAACATTGAAGGATTTGGAGGCATCTCCACGACAGTATTGCAATGTATTGCACCTGGGTGCCAAAGTAATTTGGAGAAATGTCTAGAAGCATTCTCGAATCTGATTTTGGCGTTGGGGCCAAAATAAAGAGGATGATTCACATCATTGCATAGCACAGGCCGAATGCGATGTACATGTACATCAGAACCGACCATTGAAGTTAAACTACATGCCATAGGATCATGCCAATATCCATCAAAAGAGGGTATGCGCCATTTCCCTCAAAAACATATTAAGCACACCCTTGAAAGGGAGGCATCGTGAAGTTGTCCTTGGAACAAATGTTGCTGGATTGTTTCCACGCACAAATTCCTGGCCTCTGGTAAAAATGGAGTTTCGCTTCTTTTGTTTCTCTGTCATCTTCTTCTCTGTCACCACAGGTCCTCAGGAAAATGGCCAGTTTGTCCAGCTGACTGGCCAGCTGATTTCACCCAAAGCCATCATTCACAGCAAAAAAAGGGCCCCGAGGATGCCCCATTCGTTTTGACACTCAAAGCAAGGATTTTACACCTCATTGTGCAGTAGAATCTGATCACGTTTTAGCGCCAGGATGTCCAAAGGAACAGTTTTTCGGCAAAACCTACACAGAGAACGTGTATCCTGACACGGGGGACGCATTCCGCTCGGTAATTGTTCTGGGCCTTGCCTCTTGGTAAGAAGGCGCCAATTCCGTAGGCAATCGAGACATCCCCGCCAAGAAAAACGACTTCTGTCTACAGGACAAAATCAATACGCCAAAATCATCTAAATCTATTCAACAGGTCTCTGTTGATAGGGGTGGCGGCTCGGATAGCGAAAAGCCTAAGCTGCTGCTAAGGAACCACAGCCTTCTCACAAGGCTAGTACAGTCACGATTGACTGTCTGGCACCACGCAAAGGCACCACAACGCGGAGATACTTTTCTCATCTTTTCTACACCGCTCTCACGTAGCAAATCTGCAAGCCATTGCTTGACAATTAGGCAAAAGGGTTATTGATCCATATGGATGCGGAGTCACACAACCTGGCAGTTCAGAAGAACCTGTGCAGAGACACAACATGGTACTGGAGGCTAGACACTATACAAGTTAAGGCTGTAACTCGTGACATGCCCCAAAGTCTTTAGCAGTAAGGCCATGTTTGTCTTTCTTGGGCTTTCAGACGCTTTGCGCTGGTAAATGTTGGGTCTTCGACCAAAATCCACGCACCCTCACCTAGAGCTTTCATCAAAGAGCTTGTTGCCATTGGTTTCGTTACAGCATCTGCTAACTTTGCATTACTATGCACCCACCGCACGGTGGTATTGCTCATCTTCAAACGCTGCAGAATACTGAGAACTTCTAGGGCCGAGTACTTGTCCCTCAATCCTAGACCACTGGATTTCATTTCGCCCTTCATTGATGACTATGTCGTAGAGTGATCGGGAATCAGCCACCAGCGTGCCCGGAACCTTGATCACAGATTCCTGTGGACTCATCGTTGGATATTCATGTCCAAGCATTTCTGACCATTGGAGTCTGACAAACATGAGTTCTACTTCTGCTTCCGAGAAGGCTTGTACTTCAGCTGCTAGACTGCTTCGCGCTATGCGATGTAGTCTACCTGACTTCCATGACACAAAATTCAGCCTTGAGGCTTTTCCTTCCAACATGTGTCCACTAGTAGCTGCTATGGTGTAACCTCCAGTGCTTTCACCATTTGGGCGATTTCCTAGGGCCGCACCTGTGCATGCCACGAAGTCTATGTCTGCAGGATCGTTGACCTCTAAGTTCTGGACCTTGACTGAAGTCTGCCGGTGCTGATACATTTCTCGGCATAGTTTGTTGGCTGATCTCAAGGTCTTGACCGTTGGATGACTTATCTCAGAATGAAGCAAACCAAGTCGGGCCGAATGCTGTGGTCCTGTCTGGTATGAACGCCATTTGGCTCCTCCTAGAAGGCCTCTCAACTGTGTTTTCTCTTCTTCAATAGCTTGTTCTTCATCTTGCCACTTTGTATCCCCTGGAATTTGGTCTAAGCCACTCAGAATTCCGAATTGTCTAAAACAAACCCTCCATTGCCCATTTGTGTGATTCTCACTCCACAATGGGTGAAGCTGTCCACTTCCCAGGGTGACCAAAGAAAACGGTCATAGATTTGAGAGACTGCCCGCCGCCATGTTGCGCTTCTATCATCTCCTGCGAAGATGAAATCGTCCACATGTGCTGCACATAGACCACTTCATAGGACTGCGTTTCCTCAGACCATTCCATGACTCTCCACATGCAGGGTTCCGTGACCAATTGGGTGAATCCTGCCTCCTTCATGGCCAAACAGAACCGTTCCGCTGGGGCATTGACAAGCCCACAGCATGCTTTCAACAGTTGCACTGGTTGGTCCTTTGGCATGTTGAAGGCTTCAGCTAGCTCCTCCACAGGCCACGCATACACCTGTCTCTTTTCTTCTGATCCCTGTCCTTGCAGAAAGGCTCCCTTGACATCGTCCTTGAGGGCGGACCATCGTCGAACTGCTGCATGTGTTAGCAGGAGTTGTCGGGTCAGCCTTGTCATTGTTGGACTTGACTCGACCTTGTCAAATGCTCCAGATCAGGATCCTGGTAGCCCAGGACCACGATCCGACCTTTTGGTCGTCCAGTGTCTTTGTATGTCAGAACCCACCTCATTTTCATGACTCTTCCTTTAGGAATATGGCCTGTTGCTGCTCTACATGCCTGGTCTCTGATCCAGCTTTGCACTTCTACATTCTTTGCCTCTTTGAACTTCCCATTGGACAGATCTTCTATTCGCACTTCGCATCCATGCTTGATCTTGTTTACTGCCCATTGGGCTGGATCTTTCTGCATCTTCCGCGTTTCCTTTGGCGATTCTGGCAAATCCAGTTCAAAAATGCATGCAGTATTGTCCGTACATGGATCCTCTGGCTGAGACTCCACCTCATCTTGCGTTTCCGCATGCAACAGTTCAGCCATTGTCTTGTCCATGACTGTGTCACAATGCTCTGATTTTGTGCCGTGGTACAAAGAGGGTGCTTATACAACTCACCCCTTCCATGGCTTGCCCGGCGCGGTCGCAGTTCCCTGGGGGCCGCAGATGCTGGCCGATGCGCGGGTGATGAGATAGGAGGAGCGGAGGAAGAAGTGGGACTATCGCGAAATCTTTGAGCATCTAGACTACTTATTCTTCTCGGGCGCCTTCTTGCCCGTACTAGAACTACGTATATAGTCTTTTGATTCGGGAGTACCGCTCTCCCATGGGTCTTTTGTTGTTTGGGCCTCTCTTCGGCCTCTTGTTGCGGTCTTCTGTGCCTTTCACTTGACAATGCGCTTTTGAGTTTTGAAGTGCTTTGGAACATCTTGGGGTTCCTCATACTCCGGTGCAGTGAGACTCTGTACATTGGATTCTGGCAAGTCGCTCTTGACATGAACATCAGGCGGTGGCACCGATCGTGCCCTACTTCTGCTCCTAGCAACTCTTGATGTTCTAGGCGCAAAACTGGCTTACCTCTGGTTTCTGCCGAGGATGTCTTTCACCGAAAGCCAAATCATCAAAAGTGTCGACCTGTGACAAAACACTAGAAAAAGACCACGGCACCGTCACATCGCCACTCGTTTCTGATAGCAGATGTTCCCTCTCATTGGCAGGGCGTAGTTGATGAGGACTGCATCGCTTCAAACGCCCACCAGCTACGATCCAAACCACATGACCTGGCCGAAGAATGCCCATCACCTCTTCGGACTTTGTCTCAATCGCTAGAACTCTTGCAGGACCATACCATCTGGCTAGACCTACCTTAGGGACATCCAAATCCTTATGTGAGGGAAGCTGTGATGGTGTCTTGCACCTACGATAATAGACCATGTCTCCTGGTAAGTAAACAACCGTTTTGGTCGGCTTGCTATTCATGGCTCTATTGATCCGAGGTAGCACTAGACTTACGATAGATTTCCTCAGCATGGGCTCTGACCTGCAAATTCTTCTGCATTTCTGAGTTTTTCACACCTTCACTGCAATGCTACGGCACATTGAGCCCTGAGTCAAACAGACGACCATCGAAGGTTGGAAACCTGCCGTATGCCCATTGGCATGGAGCATGTCCCCCAACTCTGTCAAGTGTGTTGTGAGCATGTATCATGTGCAACAGACCGGTCCATGTCCCAGTCGCAAAGATATGTCCTCCTGTCAGTCTTGATTTTTCCTATCATGGCTTCCACATCTCCTGTCTGTCCATGATCTTCGCCAGGGGTGAACTAACTCCACCCCTCTTTCTTGTGCCCACAAATTCAAGTTATAGCCCCTAAAACTCCCTTCAGGGCCCGTCCGCATAACTCCTGGCAAACCACGGTGTTGTACCCAGTGTGTTTCCAGTGCAAGAATGATTTCGGAAGCAGTGGCATTTCTGGATTCATCAGCACTATGACGAAACAACTCGCAGGCCGAGGCGAAATGAGATGCCTCATCAAGCAACACGAGAAAATGAATGACAGTGTTTCCAACATGGAGTTGACCTATATCCAACTGCAAGGTGTCCCACTGTGTGTTGCTCTTATGCATACTTACCTTAGCATGTGGTGTGGGCAGTCGCACTTCCTGACAACTGGAGCAGCTGTAGCACTTGTATTTTAACGCAAGTTGAACAACATGTTTAGGTACGCCTCTCGCCCTCAAACAGTTCGCTAACGCGGTGTTTGTGGGATGTCCTGACCGAAGATGAAGCTTGGTGATTGCTGCCTTGATTCCTTTCAATTCTTCCATAGAAATTGTTTCGTTTCTTGGCTCCTCTCCTGCCTCCTGCACTCCTTCCACTCCTGTTGTTTTCCTAGCATCCTGCCTCTCCTTCTCATTTGCATTCGTTTCTACTGCTGGTGTGGTGTGGCTATCCCCATGTGTCAAGTATGAAGGGGCTTGTGCGCTCCAGATGTGCAATGTGCCTGCTGATGATTTTACACATACGCGGCGGATACAACGCAGATGATACAGCGCGACCATGTCCTATGCACTCAGTGTGTGGGTGCCCTCCGTCGCATCTCAAATCCAAACAGTGGGCCACATGTGGATCTGTTGACATGATTGTCCATGGTTTCCTCGATCATCGGCAGCCCATTGCCCGGTGCAATTACTCCCACTTGACATCCATCCAAACAGGCCTCAAACACCTTTCCTCGTTTCTTAAATTGTAGAAAAACCTTTGTACCTCCTTGTATTTCCATGCCTTGTTTCTTCTTGGCCACTCCCATGTCACATGTCCTCCTCTCATCAGCTGGTCCTCAGCAAGTTCAAGACATGCCTTGGACATTTTCCTGGCATACTTTTGTTTCTGTCTAAGTTTCTCCCTTTGTTCTTCCGTACGCATGTTCAACTCTTGGAGAGGACTAGTGGGTCCACAGGCCGGAGAAAGATGAAGGTACCTAGGAGCAGTGACATCGCAGAAATCCCTAGCACGCTTCAACCCCAAGGAAGTTGTGAGGTCCATGTTATTGTGCAATCCGATTCTTTCATATTCTTTCTGCCTTTCCTCCCATCTGTTGAATGCACGCTGTGAGACGGCTCTGCCCACAGCATACTTCCATGTGGTCCAAATGAAAAGATGGGAAATCATTCATGGCGGCAACCACTTCATCCAGCGAGGCGTTCCAAGACTGCTCAATCAAAATTTTGCTGCGAAATGCTGGGCACAACACTGTCCTCTTCACGTTCTTTAGTACGTTGATCTTGTTCCACCTCACTGGACCCAGCGGTGAGGCCATCCAAGTACTGCTATAAGCAAGTAGCTCTGGCCCTGAGTCACGTCCGGCACCACTGGCTCCCATCTTCGTTCTCGCGCTTCGTCGCTTTTCTGCCCGGTGTGTCTTCATCTTCTCGTCCTCCTCCTTCGGAGTGATCTCCTCTTTCTTGGTCTTGAGTTTCAGGCGGTGGTCTTTCTTCTCCGTCTGCGCTGCCTCCAAACGCTTCATCAACGACTTCTCGGCTGCTTCTAAGGCGATCCCTTGGGTGGACAGATCGTCCACTCCCAGCTCGAGTGCAGTGACGATATCTGCTGGGAGACGGCCTGGGCTTCGGCTCGTCCCTTTCGCCCCCACTGCTGGGACGTAGGACAGCCGCAACTGGCACCTGCTGCACACAATCCAACGAGCAAACCCGTTGGATCCCGACTTGCTTCCTCGTCCAATGGGCATCGGAACATGACTGCATGGTGGTCCGACTGTCCTGCAGTCGGCTGGATTGGGTCCCTCCTCGCGGTCCCAATCCCGCCCTTCTCCTTCTTGGACTTTGTGCTCCCCTTGCCGGTGCCCTTGATCTCCGAGACGGTCGCCATCTGGAGACACTGGTGTCTGGGGTTCTGACCGGTCACACTTAGGTTCCAGCGCTTGAGCTAGGGTTCCAGGCTGAGGAACGGGTTCTGGACTTTTCACACTAAGAGCTGCACCCTGATCGTCAACCTGGCCTGTCTTTTCCTGATTGCCAACCTCAGTCTTACGACCTATCCTCGCCTGATCAATTTCATCACTTCGCTTGGAACCTACCATGGAATACCCCTCACACACGCTGCTATTTCCTTTTTGCTGCTCATGCATGTCCACAGTAAGATTGGATTCCAAGTTCCACTCACGGTTGATGCCTGCAGTGGCATCCAATCTTGACACAAGTTCAACAACAAATGTCCCTCTGGACCCCGCAACAAAGGAACATGTATACCTGGAAAAACTCTACAAAACTCATCAAAACTCTATAGTATCACAGACCGTGTCAATATTTGCCCCCAACCGTCGCAACATCTTCATCCCTATTAAGATAGCTACATTAGGCACATCAAGAGCATACACTCCAAGAGCAGTGGGCTGATTCCCTATTTTCTGAGGCAGGAATGGACACTAGGATTCAGCACAGTGGGCCTGGCGCTTCCAAACTTGAACTGCTTCTGCTTCTGAGTGTCCACCTTGACCTGTTCTTGTCCGAATACCTTTCCTCGCTGTGCCATCACGGCATCCAATGCATCCAGTGGGCCTACGGTTTCGGTTGCACCCGTATCTACCACAGCATACTGCAGACTTCGCGCTGGCGAAAGATCACTTGATAGAGCTTCTTCTGCTGCGAAAATCTTCAAGGTCACATCTTCACCCTCCGTCTCGGACTTGTCACCCTCGGCATCTTCAGTCATGTAGATGTCACCACGGGCTCCTTCGAGGAGGAGATTGTCACGAGCACCCAGGTCGTTGATGGACGAGTAGGCATCGCTTGGGGCTCCGTACTCGCTGCCGCCCATGCATCCGGCTGACCAATCTTCAACCAAACCAATCATCTTGCCATGCCCCTTCTGTCCCGGAAAGCTTCCTTGACTCCGCTTGGGACAAGTGCGGAAGTCGTGTTGTAGATCTCCACAGATGAGACACCCGCTGTATCCGGGCTTGGTGACTGGACTGACACTCGAGGCTGCTGAAGCTTTACTAGACCCTTTACTAAAGAAGATGGGATTCTTTGGGGGAGAGCCTACTACAGAGCTATTCCCTTTAAAACCCTTCTGGCTCTTCCCTTTACCTTTTCCATCCTTTTCCTTTAGGTTTGAAGAAACCCCGATTCTTCCCTTTTTGGTGCATAGCCCATCTGGCCTCTCTGAACGTACGCACCTTGTTCTCAAAGTTGTTGTAGGTCTCATAGAGCTCCCTGTCAAGCTCAGCATCCACCGCCATGACATTTGCAATCTCAAGCCACGGCTTCATCTCGGAGTATGCGACGTAGCTCCCATCATCTAAAGATGCATGCCACTCGCCATCATCTGGCCAGTATGCCCATTCATCCCATTCATAGATCCCATCGTAGGTCTCCTCTTCTTCCTCATAGTCATGAGCAAAGGCCTGCTCCATTGGAGGACGGGCAACCCAGTGAATGACTTCCGGAGTGATCTGCTCATCATCTATGGCATGGTCCATCGCCAGGGACCGCTGATCATCTTCTTCTGGCCAATACGTCCTCTTGTGATGTGGTGAGTTGCGTTGGTTGTACCATTCGGTCATCAGAAGCTCTTCCTGTTGGTCACGCACGGCTTTTTCCACATCTTCGAAGGGCAGTGAGTTGTGGGCCGCTGCCAGAACCGTCAAACGGGCTCCGGCCGACAGTCCTGCTCGGCGCAGGAGAACCCACCCTAAGATCTCAGAAGGGAGGACCTCCTGATCAGCACTTTCCAAACCTGCCCACGTCAAAGTGTCGGGCTCTTCTTCCTCTGAAGACTCATCTTCATCACGTCGGCTCCATGACCTGCCATGCCAACTTCTCCATCGGTACCATTGGCCTTGGTGCCACCAATCGTTCTCCTGACCTTCTGCAACAGGATCTGCTTGCGGCACCCGAGAACCTCCTTGTTCCCCAGGGCCCGGCTACCCCTCTGAAGGTTCACGACCGGCTTGGGGTGAGGGAGGTTCACCTTGAGGTTCACAGTGTGTTCTACGCTGAGGTGAGGTATCTTCTTCCATTGACCTAGCTTTCGACATCTTTCGACTTGGGTGTCTCAACATCTTGTCTGGTATCCTTCTTCACTCGTGCCAAAGCTCTTTGCACATTCTTGTAGGCCTCCATCACTCTTGATGCCCATGTTGACAAGGCTTCTCCTGGATAACGGCGCAACTTGATGGACAACTCTTCAAGCTTTTGGCCACTGTCCGGCATGGAGGTCCTACCCAAGCGCTCTTGCAAGTGATTGATTGTGTAGGTACTTGACACCGTTGGACTTTCGAAGGCGATCATGATCGATATTGTAAGTCACTTCCCAAGCGTTCAAAGTCAGTCTCATTGCTAGCTTTAGTCCTAAGAGTTTTCTCTTCCTCTTCTCACATGTCTCATAGGCTAGCCGACATTGGCGTACATAGTCTGGCCATAGAGCTTGCTCTCCATTCCACGTGGGAACCTGGTTCTTGTCCTTGTCTTCACGCATTGAGCCCATAGTTGATTTGAATTAGGAAGCCCCTTCACGAGGCTCCGCCTACCAATGTTGATAGGGGTGGTGGCTCGGATAGCGACAAGCCTAAGCTGCTGCTAAGGAACCACAGCCTTCTCACAAGGCTAGTACAGTCACGATTGACTGTCAAAGATCAAATGGCACCACGCAAGGGCACCACAACGCGGAAATACTTTTCTCCACAGCTCTCACGTAGCAAATCTGCAAGCCATTGCTTGACGATTAGGAAAAAGGAACGTCCTGATGTGTTATTGATCCATATGGATGCGGAGTCACACAACCTGGCAGTTCAGAAGAACCTGTGCAGAGACACAACATGGTACTGGAGGCTAGACACTATACAAGTTAAGGCTGTAACTCGTGACAGTCCCCCCCAGCAGTGCATTCGAGTCACAAGGCTCTTGATCTGCGTCCACTTCCATCACTTCTTTCGCTGCGATATCCATTGTTCAAAATACCGATGGACGCAAAGCCACTTCTTGGTGAACATTCCAACTCTTCCTGTATCTTCAGCCACACCGCCACATGCAAACAATTGGGCTGCCTCTGTGATGTAAACCTTGTAAAGTTAATGCACACTTTCTCCAAGGATTCGAGACGCGCTATCAGAAGATATCAGAAGACGCCACAACTGCAAAAACTGTGCCCTGACAATACACTGGTACAGAATGGTACACATTTAAAAAGAACTGGCTCATGGATTGACACCTTGCATGTAAGCAGTTGGGAACCCCTGTGCTATTATATCTAATTATCGTCTGAAATGACCTGCGCTGGACAGTTTCAAAAAATTGCACTTCCTGCAAGTACAAATTAAATCAAATTAGTAGTATGACAGGTAGTTAGTTCCAGCATGCAATCCACCACAAAAAGCTCCACTACAGGCTGGGTTGCGAAGGCCATTTGCAGCAAGCATGGCTGATGAGAATGGCACGTTCAACACATATATAATTATAGTATATTGTAATATATTATATATAATCAATTATTACAGTCATGATTGTAGCTACTAACACCTATTAGACAAGCTTTAGCCGGGCACACCATTGCAGTACGACCTCATGACCCCTAGCTGATTTTGAAGATTGATTGGCACAGTCGGTCAGCCAGGAGGTCAAGGGATCATCCGCGCACGCAAAACAAGATCACATGTACACACAGAGGACCCTTTTCAGCCTTACGATCACCTGCGCACGCAGATGAAAATCACATGTACACACCAGCGCGCCCACGATCACATGTACACACAAGCGAGTTCATCTGCGCACGCAGATGACGATCACATGTACACACAACTACTCTTAGACTCCAAACCGTTCTACCAAACCATTGTCTCCATTCTACTTCTTTATTTAAACTTTACCACCCCTGCGTTTCACTAAACCATGGTCTCCATTCTACTTCTTTATTTAAACTTCCCCCCCCTGCATTCCACTAAACCATTGTCTCCATTCTACTTCTTTATTTAAACTTTACCCCCCCTGCATTCCACTAAACCATTGTCTCCATTCTACTTCTTTATTTAAACTTCCCCCCCCTGCGTTCCACCAAACCATTGTCTCCATTCTACTTCTTTATTTCAACTTTACCCCCCCCGCGTTCCACTAAACCATTGTCTCCATTCAACTGATAGATAGATAGATAGATAGATAGACAGATAGATAGACAGATAGATAGACAGATAGATAGATAGAGGGATAGATGATAGATAGATAGAGAGATAGATGGAGAGATAGATAGCTAGCTAGCCAGATAGATAGATAGATAGATACATAGATAGAGAGATAACTTACATTAAAGACGTTTCCTATTCGCGTGTAGTTGCGATCTTGGCCGCACAAATAGCCTGCTTCCACCAACTTCCACGCATGGTTGCAGATTGAAACGTCACATATACCACAAGTCTCTATTTTCATTGGTTTTTGCAAGGAAAAAAGAGACATTGCCTATTCGCATGTAGTTGCGATCTTGCCTGCGATTTTCTCCCCAAAGTCGTTCGCGTGTACATGCGATTTTTAATTCGCGTGTACATGCGACCCCCCGACCCACCCAGGACATTCCCGTCAAGTTTTGCAAAAATCATAGACCATTGCTGCACAGTGTTGCACATGTTTGGTCAACATTCTGAGTGGTGGTGATTGGAGGTGAATGCCCGTTGTCAGCTGTCCTGCAACTGCTTCAGTTTTGCATCGACGCCTTGCCCCTTCTGCTTTTCATCGTTAAGCCTGATTTTCACTGCCTTGTCGACGCCAAAGAAGCTATCCCCTGTCCTAAACCAATCAGGCAACCACTCATACATCTTGGTTTGAAGCCTCAGCCGCAGCAAAGTGCAACATGTGCGACTAATTACAAATGATACAGTATATGAAAAGGGTTGAAAAGGTGAGGAGAGACATGGAGGACCAATCAGAAAGCAACCCGGAGCCTAGGTGAATTAGGTGAGTTGGTGCCACACAGCTAGGTCCAGGGTCCCTCCAGAGTCGTCTAGAGATGTGTCAGGCTTAGATTAGATCGGTCGAAGGACAGGTCATCAGAGCAGTCATCCTTTGGGACCAGCAATTCTTCGTCGGAGGCTGGCCAACATGCAGTGCTGGCAGTGCGCATTGGCGCTTGAAGCAGTCTAATAGAGTCAATAGAACATATTAGAGTGCATGTGATGAAATGATGTATGCTGCTGCTGATTTGGTTGATTTGATAATCTGCTTTGCCCCCTTTTGGCGGTGGCTATCTTAATTCTTGCAGTGGTTGTGATTTTAGATTCACACTTCAATTGGGACAGAATCTGCCCCGTTCCCCTCATCAACTCAAGCTGCAAACGTCGCATCAAGCCCACCAACTTGCTGCACCCTCTCTCGAACTCCAAGCCACTTCAACAAGCTTTAGAGAAGCAGTCAACCAAACAGTTTTGCTAGAACCAAAGGGTTGTGCAGCTGATTGAAAGAATGCCAGCATATTCGATGCCATTTTAGCTTGACGTTCAAGACCTCCACAGCTGTCTCCAACAACAAGCAAGAACTCCTGACTCTTCCTCCCATTCACCACCCAGCCATACCTGCCTACTGAAGTCGCAGAATACTTTTGTAGATCTATGCAGGCAAGTGTGCCATAGTAGCAGTTGTGTACTTCGTGCCAAGAGACAACTCATCAATACTAGATGACAACAAGCCTGATGCTTTTCACTACATTGCGCTACATTCTACATGCTACCACTTGTTTACTTCATCAACCACTGAAGGCAATGGCTACACAGCTGAAAATACCGCAAATTCGGATGCATACGAGCAAGTGCAAGCACTTCTTGGAAGCACTTGCAGGATTTGGGCCTGGCCTTCCTGACCTCTTTAAAAGTGTCCAGTGCTTTTTTGGCAAGCTGATCATTCTTCGGATCAAGCAGCATTCTTGACATCTTCAACATCTTTCATTTGACTGTCATCTCAAGGTTGTGCCACAGGACCCAACACTCCTATTGAGTCGAAACTCAGTGTGCTGCGATCAGCTTGTCAAGCACCGAAAAAATCCTTTAAAAGGGCTGAGCATGGTCGAAACGCCCATGCAGTGGAAATGGTGCAGTGAGCACTCGCCATACTCGCCTTGTGGCTCTGCACTCGCCAGAGAGATCAATTCTGGCCGACTAAAGAAATGCGTGAGACAGCCGGAAGACCAAGTCCTGCACAGACTTGCGATACAAAAGCACCTTGGCCCGTTGCAAGACTCCAAGAATCTCCAAGACCCTGTTGCCCTTCCGGTGCCCCAATGTTTGTGCGTGACACTTCGAAACGTGGGAAGCCCATCAAGATTAAAGAACATTAAAGACTAAATCAATCTAAATTCACCAAATTGATCCAAATTGCTCATGCTGTTGCAGTGATGCGACGTGATGCAACGAAGGAACGTTGCTCCATGATGAAGGCTTCCAGGTCGACACTCTTGGCGTTTCCCTTCAGCCGATCCACTCCCCGAACCAACTCTTCCTGAGCTGCAAGCTGAGTGACAAGCAGCTGGCATGGGAGCTGTCACCTCACCACTTTCCGAAGCACAAGGAAGCACAAGACACTCACAAATCTCACAATGGCACTACATGGCCCTGCGAAAGAGCTTCAGCTGTCAATTGCTTATCCCCGTCATCCAAGAGCTTAAACAACACATCCGGATCTGTGACTTGCAGATCTTGCGCTGCAAGCCAAGTCCTGACACTTGTGCAACTGTGCAGATCTGTGAAGGTGACAAATGCATGCAAATGCAAGCTTGAAATGTACGGTCTGTGTATAATATATATATATATATACATACATATATATATATATACATGGTACCCCCCCCCAAAAAAAAACTACCTTTTGACTACATTTACTGGTATTTACGGTATTTTTTGCAATATGTTGGGGAATAATGTCGAAGCCTATTTTGAAGAAATTTTAGCAGTAGTTTCAAGAGGGGTATGTACCACATATACATATATACAGTATGTATGTAAATTTTATACATATACATATATGTATAATATTTATGTATGTAATTGTATGTATGTATCTATTCAATATACATATATACACATATACTTCGGAGTACCATAGATGTAGACAAACTTGTGAGATATGAAGGTTCTGGCATTAAGAGGTCTTAGGAGGTCCTATTAGTTCTTACCCCTTCCAAACTATGTCTTAAGATGTCTTAAGTATAATTTATGTACCTCCTAGTGCCTCCACCTCTCTGCAACTTTTCCCTTCAGTAGGGACGAGTGATTCAACCGACATGAAAAAGTCTCAACTTTCGCTCTTTTCCCCAAACCTGCAAAAGGCAGTGAGAACACTGTAAATGACTACAAAAAACGATCAAACATGCATCTTCCTCTTGAAGAAACAATTCTACTTGACAAGAGCAGGCTTTACAAACAAACACTTTCATTCAAAGGGTGTGGCACTCCTTCAGCAAAAAGAGTATTCCTTGCAATAGGTAGCATTCCTTTGCAGAAAGTCACGTTTCTTGAAAATATGTTTCCAACATGTAAGTATGCATTGTTTAATTCAAAACATGAGCACAAACCCATTTCATAACGTACGTGGCACAATACTTCTGGAAGGAAGAAACACGTTGCACAAAAAGTCCCTGCAACATACAAGGCATCTTTCAATCAAATGCAGTATGTCTTCAAAGAAAATAAGACTACTGTATCTTCAAAAGTTTAGCCATTACTTTGAAGAACATGCATGTTTTTCTCTAAGTAACACTCTATTTGTTGGAAAACAAGCGGATGATTGAAAGAAAATGCTGCACATGTGGCACAAGTACGGCTACATTATGCTTTCTAAAGTCAGTATGCACTCATTTTGATAGTGATAATGCATACTTGAAACGAAAAAATGTGATCCATCTTTGTTTAAACAGAAACCTCACAAATGCTACCTGTGCGAGATTATATAACAGTGCCCCTTGTGAAGAAAAGTGACTTGAAAGAGCACAAAATTACTTTGATAAGAAAGCTCTCTTAGTCTACGCAGTATTCTTTCAAAAAAAAAAGTGGTAGATTTAGAAACGAGTTGTAGCGTAGCATTACTTTTTTGTAATGGTCCATTGAAAAGAGTGATGCATTCCTTAAACATGGTGGGGCATTCCTTCAAGAAAATGCAACATTGCTTTGGCATAGAATGCCTCGACAGATGCAGGTAGTATTTCGATAAAGTTTGAGTTTCAAAAAATCCCTGAATGGATGCAGTACTCTGCATTCTGAAGTGTGGAAACGTACGGTATAGCATCACTTTTTGCAATATTTCCTGAAGAATAGTAACACATTTCTGGAAAAATAGAGGGTGTAGGTGTAGTATTCCGATGATTATTGCATTCCTCAAAGAAAGTCTTCGTGCAAGTATGTGTAAAGGTTCCTTCACAAGGGAGTGAACTATTTGATTGAAAACCATGCAATAATATAAGAAAAGCATTACTATGAAGTAGAACCCTTCGGTGTATGTAGTATTTGTTGAAAGAGACAGGTCATCGTTGTATGTGTGCAATATGCCCTTCCATATGAATGAAACATCTGAGCAAAACTAAACACGCAACATTGTTTTGAAGAAGTGAAGTTGTTCCTTAAAGACAAATGGCATACAGAAAAATGGGAGGGACGCGAGGGAGGCTGAACTTCATCTTTCCACATATGGTATGTTTCTGCAAGAATACTGCTTCTTACTTGAGGGAAGACCTTGTCTTCATGGCAATTATTTTGAAGAAGTGGAATCTTTCAACAAAAAAATACAAGAAAAATGAGGAAGGTTGAGCCTCATTAAAGGATGTACTGCACCTGTCCACAAATTATAGTTTTCTTGCAAGAACATTATTTCTTTTTTAGGGAATCTCTTCTCTTCAAGGCAGATTGTAACATGTAAGCAGCATGTTCCTTTAACACATGTTTTTGGTGATTGGCACGTCCACACATACGTGATGCTGCAGGACTGTACACTCTCTTGCACTTCATTCATGTGCTACTCTACTGTAGGTTCTCTTGCGCTTCCACACCTTCGCCAATCTACGCTACTGTAGGTTCTCTTGCACTTCCACACACACGCCATGCTATGCTACTCTAGGTTCTCTTGCGCTTCCACACCTTCGCCAATCTACGCTACTGTAGGTTCTCTTGCACTTCCACACACGCGCCATGCTATGCTACTCTAGGTTCTCTTGCGCTTCCACACCTTCGCCAATCTACGCTACTGTAGGTTCTCTTGCACTTCCACACACGCGCCATGCTATGCTACTCTAGGTTCTCTTGCGCTTCCAGGTTCTCTGCCTGCCACTTCCACACATATGTCATGCTACGCTTGAAAAAAAAAACGCGCTCCAATCTGCTGCCACCTCCAGGACGATCAAGAAGATGGAATTGATGGTGATGATGGTGATGATGGTGATGATGATGGTCATTATGATGATTATGATGATGCCCCCGCATAAAACTGTTGAAAAGTGATGACAGTCGCGAGCCTCGGAGATGCCCGGCACCATGTTTTTTCTTTCTTATTTAAGGAATGCAGCATGTTTTAAATGCAAGTTACTGGCTACAAGGTGGCAAAAGGTAGGGTTTTTGGGGGGCCTAGCGCGCACACACACACACATTATGTATATGTATATATATATATGTGTGTGTGTACATTTATTTATTTATTTATTCATTCGTGCATTTATTGAAAATATTTATCGCCTATATATTACTATTACTTTATTTGTTTATTTATATTTATGCTTATATTGATATTTGTACGTGTATTTATATTATATATTATATTATGTTATATATTGTCATATGTACATTCCGTGGCGCAAATGCAAGTCTGCAAGACTGGAAACCTGCATTGCGAAGCAAAACGTGCAGACAAGCCCAAGCATGGACAGCAAAAGGAAGCTGCACTGCAGGGTCCGAATCTCTGGCAGATCAAAAATCCGTCTGAACTCTTCCATATCCTCGGACACAAAGGTCAATCTTGGTTGGTGTCCGATTGGACTCTCCGACTGCTGACTTGGCACCTTTGCGAACACCTATGCATGTACAAGTGCATAATCATATTATACACATGTTGTGTGTGTGCGCAAGTATGTGCCGCTTGTCAGAAATTCCCTCCACGATCCGTATCCTGAGAATCTCACTGCATCACAGCACATCACGTAAGACTCACTCCATCGAACTGGCTGATCAAAACATGCACGGCGCACACAGTGCACCATAAGCACGCTCAAAGAGACCGCAGTCACAGAGTTGGTGCTTCCATACATGTCAATGCCTATGGTTCAAATCCGCGTTTAGCATCACTCCCTCATTCCGGTAACAGATTTGTAGGACCTGTAACTGAACTAAACTAAACCAACCTATGTGGTGCATGACATGTCAGTCCCCATTGCATTTTACATCGGTGTATATACTGGGTCCTAGCAGCACAAGTGGTATTGAGATACCATCTCGCACGGCGCTCAGCGCTGGATTCCTGTCTTCACACTACATTTGGACCTGCGGCACATGAAGCCGCATTTCCACTCAGGAATTACTGTGCACTGATGCGTTGCACAAAATATGCTAAATATGCTACTGTAATATATGCTAATCATGGGACCGTAGCACTTTAATATGTTTTGTATTTTGTTTGAATCTCTCTCGCAAGCTTCATGTTCCCATTGTTCCCCGTGTGCTCTGAGAACTGATTCTTTTTCGTCCCTTCCGATTATATACTTGTGCTGGATTCACATAAATGATCCAAGAGATATCAAGTGATCACGAACATGTGCACAGCAGATTCGGCATGGGACAATATATCAACATACAGGTCAATCGGTCAATCTGAAGCTAAGAAGGTGCGAAAAACATGAAGGATTCGGGACACCGCGAAAGCCAGAGAGTTTTTTGAACTTGCATTTTTGTTGCAAGTAGCGCGCTTCCTTTGCATGTGACTCACAGATCTGACAACTCTGTTGAATTTGTACGATAGTGTGATGGACACATGCGACATACGTTCGGTCTTGAGTTTGTGCATGCGGACCCACATGCTCGTCACAATACATTTGCATACATTTGCATACATTTGCAATATTTTGCAATCACACTGATCGGATGATGTGGACTGGTGGAGTCTGCAGCTCCGAGACGGGATGAGCCCACGTGTTTTTTCCTGCCAGGGGGCGATGACGCCGTCGCCCGACTCATCTGCTGCCTCAAATAGGGTCTTCATCTTCTTCGTGTGCAGGCGACGGTCTCTCTCCTGGCAGATCAACTGGCCATGGCCCAATGACCAGTGCGCCTGGAAATCGGATCGTGTTCCTATTCAATGCCCCAAAAGCATCCAAAAGTGCCTTCTGGCGCATCATGACAGTGTCATCTGATGAAGCCACTTTGAAGGTCTCTTGAATAAACACCGCGTTGATGATTCCAACAGCTGCAAAGCCAATCACCAGCTTGTACCCGACATTGAAAATGGCGAAGTATTCCTGAGATGACAGTTACATATCTGCACCTATAGCGTGTGACAGGCGAGCGTGCGAATAACTTTATGCCGAGCTTTAGAAACATTCTCTGAGAGGCTGCGGCCCACAATCGTCCAATTCCTGCAAGTGTGACATGTGTGACCAAATGTGACCAGTGCACCACCAGGCCAGTACGGAGTTACTGTGATTGGCCAAATACACTTACAATCGCATGCCGTCACATGCCTACAAATGCATGCTGCCAAGCATCGCTAGAGTAAGCTCAAACATAGTAAACATAGATCTGGAAGCTGTGCCGAAGTACTCAAAGACTTCAAGTCTCTGGGCTACCTCATTTGATGCCATAAATCATAGATGTCGAAGGAAAACTGTGGATTCCATTGGGGTGATAAAACAAGGGAACCGCTACTGTGCCCATAAAAATACAATCTGCGCAAAAATGATCCTCCTTGGTCCTTGGTTGGATTATGTCCAGGTGCAGCCGACCAAGATACAAAAAAAATGGAGGCTGATGCCAGTTTTTTGTTTATGTAGTCAATGTGATGTTGCCTTTTACTTATTAGATAATGTTGCTTTCTGCTCCCTAGTAGCCAGGTGATTTTTGCGTTTATTTCATATATTTTTTGTGTCCATGTGTTTCTGTTCTTTCAGTTGTGTTGTTGCTGTCATGTGTGTTTATTATTGGCTTTAAGCATCTTTAGCGACAGGAGGGAAAAATTGTTGTTTATTCTACAAGTCAGAAGGTCCCCCACAAAGGTGTCTGAAAGCTCCAAGAGCCAGGGCCCAGGCATCCATCAATCCGTTTCACCATTCTGTGCGGGAAAAGCTGTCTGAACCATCCAACTTTCACAATGTGGAAAGGAAATCTCGACCCATCAAAGATGACCCCAATTTTGCACATGTTTTTCCAATGTTCACGTTTACATGTTGGAAACGTCCTTTGTGTGTGGGTGTGCCTAATACTCCAACAGAAAATAAATGTGTTCAGATTGGAATGGGCCCCTTGTTTTATGTAACCGAAGCACCGACAAAATATATACCATGAATCAGGGGCGTGTCCCTCTAGTGTCCTTAATAAATAGTCATGCATTATCTAAAATTCAAGAACAATGCTCTATTGGGCCTGCAAAACCGTGACGGGCACATGAGGCAAGCGCAAGGGCAAAGGTGTGGGCAAGGTTGGCTTTACCATTTTGCACTGGAAGGGCACCAGGTCCCTGCATTAAAAATGACAGGAAGATACAGCAAGCTTACTAAAAAGGAAGGGTGCTGTGTATTGACACTCAGCCCAGTGATGCCGCGTAAAGCATGAATGGTGAGGCAAGGCGCAGGCACGTCCGTATTCTTGAAGAAGCCGGCTAGAATTTGGGTTAGCGACAGAGCGATTGTAGTTTGAACCACGAGTAGGAGCCTGGGATGTTGAGATTCATGGTGCATTTTGAGACTATGGCACTAAGAATCTCACTGCAGGAGTCTCAGCCCAACATAGCGCTCGAGACTCTACTCACTCCAAGCTGAGCTGCACAAACGACCAGAACAGCACCACCAAGCTTCCAGACATAGCAGTTGTCATGATATACCTGCAGCTTCACTGCGCAAAAACATGCAAAACGGGATGAAGTCAGACGAAGATTGCCAGCTATGACATCAGCATTGCAATTAGCATCCATACTTTGTCGAGGTGCAGGGCATCAAATCCATGAATCGTCCTTATAAGTCTCAACAGCCGAAGGACTCTTGCAAGCCTCAGAGTTCCTTAACTTGCGCTCTGGGAGATCGTAGGGTCAATGGAACAGTGAACAAGGTCGAAGCTACTGCGCAGCCCCCCTCGGTGAATGGTCGTTGGAGAAACGCAGTGGAGAGATTATTGGGGTCTGTTTCATATGCGGTGCGCGATTGGCGATTTCTCTGCCACCCTGGCTCAGAAGATGTTGGAAATCTACAGTAAATTTGGTTTTGGTTTTCGTCTGAGTAGAAACCTAGACGAACAGTATGCATGCAGCTTTCGCAAAACATGTCGCCGGGCACTCGCGACCTTTCGCGACTGAAGCGATATGCGGAATTTGAAAAGAATGGTGCGCTCGTAGAATTAAAAACAGTTGTGGGTTTTAGCACGGCCCCCATATCAACATATGTTGAAGATGTATGAAGATGTCTTGTCTTAACACTCACTATACACTCACTTGATGGGATCTTCAATGATATTCAATGCCAAAATAGCTTGACGCCTGACCTGTCCGTGAATGTATCCAAACCATGCTTGTAGGGTCCAACATGGTCCAACTGTCGCCTTGCGGTGCAGGGCAAATCTCAGGCCAAGCCTTTAAGCACCAGCAAGAAAAGGAGTTCAGTCCTGCAAGGAAGCCTTTCATTTCTCCAGCTATCAGAGAACACCTAAAGGTTCGCCCTCTTTGGAGGAAATACTCCCCTGAAATGTAAGTGAGTTGGTCAGGGATGGTCAGGGCATGGAGTTGAAACACACAGGACATGATACTGGGATGCCATGGTTGTGAAGCCTTCAACTGTAACCGAGCTTCTGATGAGGGCCGCATCTACATATAAATAGTGGCTCAGGGTGAGCTCGCACAGCCAAAGCAACACCAGAGAAGCGTCAAACAAATTTGAAAGGTCGCAAAAGAATGCCCATTTTGTGCCGGCGATTCTCACCAGAATTTCAATGACATAAACGACACCAAAGATCCAGTCCTGAATCACAACATGCCATCCACACATATGCACGAACACACACCAAAATCAGATAAATCAGGAAAAATGAGGCAACCCTCTCATTCTTAGAGGTTCTCGGATTTCTCGGCATCTCAATCATCTAAGGTAGCTGCCAGCACCAAAAAGATGGTCTCTGCATGAGGCCACAGCTCTCCTGGGCGTAAACCGAAGCTGTGGCAAATGTGTGGCAATATCCGCCTTGTTAAAAAAAAAACACCTCCGTGCCGTATCTTGACAACACTCCCACATGTCCCACACTGAATTAGCCATAGTTTGCAGCAAGAGGCTGGCAGGTGCATCGAAATGAGGGTAGGTCAAGTCAAACCCTCTTTGAAGGCCGTCGTACTGCAGCTCAAATCCCATCCTCTGAGTGACTTGGCTCAGGAAATCCCGCGGCGCGGTTCATCTAATCTCTCTCAGTCAGTGGTGACTAAACTGACTAGACTTGCAGCAAGGCTCAAAATGGTGTTCAAAAGAATGACAATGCAAAAGAATACGTCAAACTGCGTAGTTCCCGTGAAGTGTCCTCAAGACAGTGCGGCTATCAGCAGCAAGTTATGTATATAATCACTTCACCTTGGTCTGGCCAAAAGTACCTTGAATCAAAGGTGATGACAGAATTGCAGTAAACATCAATAAACAGTCTAGCATAGTTTAGCTATGTTTAGCCAAACTGTGTTGGGTGATTAAATGTGATATAATGTGATTAATAATTTCCAGCTCTGTTTCTCAATTTCCCTCTCCTGGGTGCCAGATTGGTCGGTTCAAGGCCTCTGTCAGCTTTTCGCTGGCTCTTCCTCCTGCACTGGATCCACTCGGATCCAAGTGGAAAGATGTGGACAGCAGGCTGTCAGGCCCCATCCCTCCCCTGCCTCTGTTGATCGCTGTGAGGAGCACAGATTGCCGTCTGCGCGACATGGTTGCATTGGTTGCAGCCTTTGGAAGTAGCTGGCTGCTTGTGCCTTTGGAGTCCTCAGATTTTAAGATGTCCGAAGGTCATCAGGTGGCACCACTTCCTATTTCTTCTATTTTAATGTATGCTTTTGTCATCTGAATCATATCGTGTCATCACCTTGGCCATTTCTTGCCCGTCGAGGTTCGGTTGGGAGGGTATTGCTCTCTGCTTGGGTGGCTCCGGAGATGGTCCTGTTCTCTCAGGTTTCTGACTGGGGGCACACCGTGATGGCAAAGAGATGTAAAGAATGAGCAAAATGTAGTGTGGCCCAGTGTGGCATCGCCAATGACTTTGACATCAATGATGTGAAAACATGGGAAAATGATGGAAAATGTCTTCAGCCAGCAATCCTTGTCAGGTGCGGATCGTCATTGCCAACACCAGCAGCCCGAAGCCCATCTAAATCACATTCCTTCGCTTGTTTGGCAGCGTATGATGCAAAGCCAGGCAAGGTAGAGATGTAGCTTCACAACAAGGAAATCATCGGCTGAGCATGTTCCTCCTTACCAAAGCCCTCAAACTCGCCTGAGCTGCACCCGCCTAAGTTGAATGGATTGCAACTTGCAAAGCTTTGTCTCTGTGAGGCCACATCAGTTGAGGCTGCTGCTCTGCGGGCTCTGCGGCTCAACCTGCCCAGGGAGGGGCTGGATCCCATTCCTGCAGAGCGCAGCCTGAGCCGAGCCGCGTGTCGGTTGGGCTCTGGATCAGCTCTGGATCGATTGAGAGATTCAAAGATCTGCTCGATGAAATGTGACGGTTTCCAGCAGGACGAGAAAAAGAGGAAGGGACAAACAGGAAGAGTGAAGCTCATGGAAATGTGGGGATTTTTTTTGCATAGGGAACCCATGTATGAAAATTCCATAGTCTTGCATGTGGTCCCAGTTGAAACATCATGGAGTTGCTCTCCTGCCGCGCCTGCCACTTTTGAGTGACTTCCTCAAGTATTTGATCATGATGCTCCTCCAACGCCTTGCTTCGCATTCTGCAGGCATAGAAACAGAAGGATGGGAAAATCTGATGTCAACATCTTCCCACAGGCAGTCAGAACTCCAGCATGCATCAAGCAATGCCTTGATCACCAAAGAACGCTCGGCTTGCAATGTAGAACGTAGCCAGCCTTACTGTAGCAGCTATTGCCAGAAGTCCTTTATCAAGTACCGTCGGACACAGATCCAAGAGCTGCCAAGGAGCATGTGATATCCATTGCTAGGTTACCTGAACAAATGTCTAAACATGATCGAACGATTAAGCGTTCAATCTGCATGGCATGATGCAAGCTTCAGATTCAGCACGCAAATGTTGCACATTTAATTACCTACAACTCCTGCCTGTTCCGCCTGGGCCCTCTGAGTCTCCTCCAGGTCTGCCGTGCTTGAATTCAATGGCTGCGGCAGTCCATCTCAAGTAATCATGGCTGAGCGATCGGTGCCTACGTAACCCAGGACACTCAAAAAACTTCAAGATATTTGGCCCTTCTTTGCTCACAACTCATCGAGTCTCATCGCACAAGGTCGGTTCAAACATGTGCAAAATAGTTCAAGAATGTGAGGGCATCGAGGACAGGGCAAGACGGGGCATGGTTTTCTCATCGCTGCAGCACGGCATGTCATGCCACAAGTGCTCATCAAAGTTGTCACTGTGTGCCTGGCAAAGGGGCAGTCAAACCAGTCCGAATTCAAGCACTAGACTCACTAGACCCACTAGACCCACTAGACCCACTAGACCCACTAGACCCACTAGACCCGCTAGACCCAGTAGACCCACTAATCCCACTAGACCAGCAATGCATCTCTGCAACCCTCTTCTGACTCTTCTGATGCATATGTGGGGTAACTGGATGTGGCGCCTTTAGACAGCACAGGCTGTACATTCAGTCATCGTCATCATCACCGTTTTCCTCCTCAATCCCAAGTTTCTCGCAAATTTTCTGCTGAAATGTACCTCGGGGGGCATTCCCCGGGAAGCGTCCTGATTTGATGGCTCCAATCTGTCCTATTTTCAAAAAGGTTTTCACATTGGAGATGTTGGATGATGTTGGAGTATCCACCCAGCTTCCCTGTCCTGAGGAACAGCAAGTTTGACGTTAGTATGGTTAAGCCATATACTTTCAAAACATGATGTCAGTGCTTTAAAACACATATACTTTCATATGTATATATGCATGTATACATATATATATATGTGTGTGTGTGTATGTATGTATATATGCATGTATACATACATATATATATATATGTGTATGTATGTATGTATGTATGTATGTATCTATGTATCTATGTATCTATGTATCTATGTATCTATGTATGTATCTATGTATGCGCCAGTATATGTACTTGTGTGTGTATGTGTATGTATATGTTCGTCTGCGGGTAAAAATGTGATACCCGCACAGCGGCCACAATGTGTATATATATACATATTTGTGTGTGTGACTTGTGTGTGTGTGGGGGGTCGGCCCGCATGACTGAAGATATCCTATCTGCTGCGAATTCGCTTGTCTTGATGGACATCAAAACCAAGAGGTAAAGAACAACAGCGTCACTCGTGTGACCATAGTGGGGGTTGTTTGGACTTTGTCTAATGTTCAGCACCTTATCCCTTGCATTAAGAAATATATAGATTATATTATTATTGCTATTATGATTATTTTTGTTATTGCTATTGTTATTATTATTAATATTATTATCATTATATATTATTATTATTTTATATATATACACATGTTTCAACTGCCATGAGCTTACGACCTTGGGAGCATCTTCCTGTGCACCTCCTTACATCGTGCACATTCGTGCACTCCACTAAGCCAATAAATCGTGAAAGTGTGGACTCTCACCTGGACATCCTGATATTCCTGATGCACCATGTGCCCAGTGTCACCAGGGTGCGGTGTTCCATGATGAAGGCTGCAAGGTCTATGCCTTTGGCAGTACCCTTGAGCCGTTCGACGCCATGAACCAGTTCATCCTGAGAGTGAGAAGAGTGGGAAGAGTGGGATCTTTAGGATCTTTAGGATCCGGATTCCTCATGATACTACCTGCATATCCTGCATATTGTGTCTACAACATCCATGCAAGATGCCAAACACTCGAGAACAAGCCATCTCATGCAAACATATCCATGTATCCATGGAACAAGATTGAACATCAAGAGTCAGCCGTTAGTTCGGCATCTCCATCATCCAAGAGCTTCCAGAGAACATCGGGGTCTCGAATTGGAAGCTCTTGTGCAGCCAGCCACATCCTGTGCAAAGTCAGAGTTCGAATAGAAAGTATGAGACAGTCCTGATTTATCCTGATTTCTGATGCTTATGCTGTCCAAAGGCAAAACGGAAAGCAAAATGGGAGTGGCCTGATATCTGGGCTGGTCATGATCTCCCTGAACTCATCCTGATCCTGAGCACATCTTAGCAACATGAGCAGCACTCAGAGATTTGCTTGATGATCTTCGTGAATTTCTCTCTCGATATCGCGTCTCTGGGAGATCTTGGTTGATGTTTGATGCATTTTGATGCATGTTGATGCATTTTGTGCATTTTGATGCATTTTGGCACATCTTTGGAACACACGTGCATTTCCTCTCCATGTCTATCTTGTTTCACCTTCCGTCCAAGCTTCGAGGACTCCATCCCCGGATTCATCCGCTGCTGCAAAGAGAGTCCGCATCTTCTTCGTGTGCAGCATTCGGTCCCTCTCCTGGCGCAAAGGACAGCATGTAACTCTACGAAGGTACAGAGCAATGCTGGCTATGCCTAGTATAGCCTGGGGCCCCGAGCCTTCTGTCGCATCATGAGCTTGTCATCCGATGCTGCGACCTTGAAGGTTTCTTGCATAAACACGGCGTTGATAATTCCAACTGCAGCGAAGCCGATGATCAGCTTGTAGGCTACGGAAAAGATGGCATAGTACTCCTTCAGCAAAGCGATTCATGTCAGTCAAGCCCGCCAGTCGATGCCAATCGCATCAAATGAGTTGAAAAAATGCATTGAAAAAAACACTAATAATATAAATTAAGTTTAAATGATCAATATCGAATTGGTTGACAAGTGGCAGTTACATTTTCTTGAAGAATTCGAGCAGCTGTCGGCCAATTCCTCGGATAAAGTCTTGCAAGACCTTCTCACTCCGAAATGAGACAGAGTCAAGCACAGCATGTGATGAATAGCAAGAGCGTTCAAGTCCTGTGAGGTACTATATATTATAAATTATATGGTCCTAAGGGTGCTTCACCATGGTACAATCATTGGATCTCAAATCTACCAAGTTTCGCGAGGGTGAGTTCGAACATGGTAAACATTGCCCTGCCGGCCGTGCCAAAATACTCGAAGACTTGATGTTGTTGATGAACCTCAAAGAGTGCAGCATGGTGGAAGCATTTTGCTTGTTGTGTTTTGCTAATATTTTCCCAATAATACAGTGCATTGATGTAAATTGCCTGATAATCCTGATATTGCTTGCCCATAGGCTGCTCAAAACACCCAAAACAATACAGGTATCAGCCCAGCTGCTAATGGATTAGCTCAGCTGGTGATGGACCCTCTCCCCTTTTGGCCCATGCAAATGGCCGCACAATCCTACACACATATCATCACATATCAATCATATATCCAGGCCCAATGGTTGACCGTCGGTTGAAACCCGGTTGACCCAATCAGCTGAAGAACAGGTTTGGTCTTGTCCCTGAAGTAGCTGTCCAGAGCCTGGTTCAATGTGAAAGCGATCAAGGTCTGCACCACCATCAGCAGCCTTGGTCAGATCTGCCCCCAGTCATTGGGTGAGATTCAAAACGTCGGATGCCGATGATATGCTGATGATGCTGCCAAGTGGATCCAAGTGGCACAAAAGACCAGAAAAGAACCGTGACGCTGCCCTGCATGGCCGTTGTCATGATGTACCTCAGTGCCACAAGAAACTAGACAAATTAGCATCTCATGGACGCGGCTGACGCGCTATCTCCAACATTAAAGAAAAAAGAAAACTGTCCCTCTCAGACTCTCAGGTGCCACAAGTGCTCGAGGCATTTCGGAAATCAGTGACTCAAAAGGTCAGGAGTCTTCAAATAATTAGAATGTGTTAACATAGTAGTGCATACCTGGGTGCAAAACCGCGGTCTGGAGAGGGCTCCAGAGCTTAGTTTCAGCCAAGGCACAATGCATCAAAGCCCTGTATTGTCTTGACAAGCCTCAAAAGCCGAAGCACCCTTCCCATTCGCAGCACTCCTTGGCGGCAGGGTAAAGCGTTGCGGCTTTCAGCCTGAGGTGGGTTTAATCAATGCTCTCCTAAAACACTCTGTGGTTCGAAGGGAACATAGAGAAACAGCTAGCGACTTGAATTCTGGGTGCAGGCATTCTTTTGTGTCTGGCCCTACTTATCCTACTTGTCTCAGTCAAATCCCATGTTGTTTTTTTGTGCCATGAGTAGTTTTCACATGCTAGACAGAAAGGTGCATTTCAAGGAAGCCGGATCTTTTGGCATAGGCCTAAGTATTTAGATGTAGATATAAGAAAGAAAGTCGGAGAGTGTGCGGTGCCTTTTCGTGCTAGACCATGATATACCCACAACGCCCCTTAAATTGTTGAAGTTGTGCCAAGCATCTTAACAGACCTTGGTCCAAAACTGCGTAGGCGCTCAGGGCCTTCTCGATAATCCAGAAGAGTACCAAGGAGCTATCAAAATAATTCCAGGGGTCCTTCCAAATGCAGAACTCTTTAAATGGCTCTGAAAACTCCTGATCTGCCGGAACGGATTGAACGGACGGCTTTTTTGGGTCTTCCTCCCCATGGTAGCTGCGTGGATCAACATGCCTTTGCTAGCCTGTCCTTGAAGAAACTGCATTTGAGACCACAGATCTTGATGCAAATCTCGATGAGGTAAATGACCCCAAAAACATAGTCCTTGGCTTGGCTGGCAGCACATCAGGTATGCATGCTGAATGTGTTTATCATTGTTCACCTCGTTTTAGCTCAGACTTGACGTATTGCATCGCACTTTTTGGGAAAAGGGCAAGGAAATGCCTGAGGGTCTGGCAACCATATAAAAGCCCAGGTCAGCATATGGCCATTCCTCACCTGAAGCCGCGCAGCTCCTCATCCCATGTTTCTATCAGCACCTATCACAATCGATCAGACAATATCCGCTTGCCTTTGGTTTTTTTCATAATTTTGACTCAGATGAGTTCAGATTCTGATCATTCTTGATGCATCTCTCGGAGCAGCCAAGCAGCTCGCTGGTAATGTAAAGCCTTCGAAACCAAGGTCGTATCCTCGCTGAAGTCCCAGGTACTGTGATTCAAACGCCATCCTTGGGCACACGCAAATGCACTACATGCGTAAGCAGTAATGGATGCCTGGATATCGTGGCCAGAAAACAATCGGGACCAGCGCCGCCCCTCTTGGAAACAAAGAGTCACTAAAGTATTCAGCATGATGACAGCGCAAATGAATGCGTCGAACTGCGTTGTTCGCACCACACGTCCTGCAATCAAAAAATGATGAAAAACAAAATATGTGTCATGTGAGTCATGTTTCTGAATACCTGGAAATTCCGAACGCTCCAACGACCTAACAAACAGTTGACAGTCAACGATCCCTTGCACCTTGCATGTTCCCTGCCTGGATGCCAAAATGGCATCTTCAATTGGTCCAGCAAATCTTCAGCTTTGCGAAATGCGAGCGTCGTTTCTCTCTTACCTCAGCAGCGCCTTGCTGTCACCATCTGAGGTTAATGGCGAAAAGGATCAAAAAGGACCGACAAGGATCAAAGATGATCAAAGCATATCAAAGCCAAACATGCATACATGATCATACATGATCATACATGGTCAATTGCAAAGGCAACTAAAGTAACTAAAAACAGCAACAGCTCTTACCAGTTCTGACCGTTCCCATCCGTTCCCCATTTGAACAGCATCCCGATTTGCCAAGGCCCAGCTGCTAGCACCCGTTGTCGCACTGGCACTAGCGCGCCGTGAAGCTAGCCCAGCACCAAAGGCTCCTGACTCCACGGTGATGTTCCGCTCCTCAGGCACACGGCTGATGAACGGTCAAGACCTAAGCCCTATGGTCACCCCAGATGTCAGCCCCAGCCACATGCCAGTTGTGATATTATTCTCTGATTGTCCTTATCAGCATCGAAATCCTTACTGTCATGTCATCATAGCAATCAAGACCAAATAGTTGTGTTCAGCAGCACCAACAGCAGCAGCGGCAGCAGCAGCAGCAGCATGATGATAACCTACCAACGACGACACACCATTCCCTCGGGGTTGCACACCATTGAGAGTATCGGTCCGGAGCTTGCAATGAGCCAACCAGAATCATGGGAAGCCGGCAATGAAAGTCAAAAGGTTAGATAATGTTGGATAATACAAAAACATGCATGCATACATGGCCATGGGCCATACATGAGTGTATACGCGTGTTTGTGTGCTTATGGATGCGTAGAGAGAGAGAGAGAGAGACAGAAAGACAGAAAGAAAGAAAGAAACGAAATAACGAAATAACGAAAAGAAAGAAAAAAAGAAAGCAAAAAAAATAGAAAGAACTGAACGAAAAGAAAGAAAAGAAAGAAATGAAAGAAAAGGAAAGAAAAGGAAAGGAACAGAAAAGAAAAAAAATGTGCGTATGATTTGTGTGCTCCGTGAAGAGTTGCACTTCAAAATGAGCTGCAACTAATTGCATCATATCACATCACATATAAAAGATCTTGGAAAATGGTTACTGAGCGCCGTTGAACCGAAGTCTCCAAAGGAACTGATGTCATGTCTGGCAGCTCCAGCTCTCCTGGCGTCTTCCTGGCGATGAAGTGTGATAGTGATGGCTGCTTGATGATGATTTTGATGTATTTTAGGCATCTAGGGGAATCTCGGGTGATTAAACCATCAAGTTCCTGCAGCATGCCTCCAACAAACAACCGATATGCATCTCAATGCTCCAGCTGCGCTCCTATCTTTCTCCAAATCTTCGTTATCCATCTTCTTCAAGTGCTGGAAACCATCCTTGCGCTGGGCCTCTGCAAGCGAATCTACGACTGAAAATCTGCGAAAAAACAAGGCAGGGACAAAGTCCTACACCAGTTGCCATTCGGATGAGCACACTAAAAAAGACACATACAATACGAGGTTGGCGACTGCAGTCTCTTCCCGGACTGGAATTGCGGCTCGTGTGTTGGGGCTACGACAAGCGCATAGCATGCGCATAGCTACTCATTGCCCCCAACAGATGGCCACAAGCTACTGTTGCCAAGCTGCCGCATTCACAGGTGATGGCAAAGGTGATGGCAAGCCTCACATGCCGTGCGCCGAGATCATGCTTTGATGGTCTCTTGAGAGTCTCTTGATTGAATGTTGGAATCTGCTGGAGCTTATAGCTTTGGCTAGAATAGGATGGAGAAGCTGCGGGAACCATGAATGAGGAGATCGACCATTTCATTCGGCACTTTTGCTGCACTTGCGCTCCCTTTGTCGAAGGAAGTTTAGAAGTCAAACTTCCGACAATATGGACAGATGAAAAGCAGAGCAGGGCAGAGGCAGAGAGAAGAGGAAGATTAGTAGAGAGAAGATCAGAAGAGAAAGAGTAAGAAGAAAGAAGATGCAGATGCGCGAAAAGGTAGGAAAGTCGCGAAACACTGTGTTTTTCCAATGATTTGTGGCTCCGGGGGGTCGAAAAGTAGGCTCGCTAAAGCGGCGGGTGCGGAGCCAGCTGGCCAGATGAGAGATGAAAAATTGCACGCCGTTGTGGCGCGAAGCACATTTCGAAGTCAAAAGTGTTCAAAACTGGCGGTCTCGGACCACTTTTGGAAGTTGAGATGTCGAAAAAGTGCACGCCGTTGTGGCGCGAAGCACATTTCCAAGTCAAAATGTACAAAACACACCATTCTCGGACCACTTTTGGAAGTTGAGATGTCGAAAAAGTGCACGCCGTTGTGGCGCGAAGCACATTTCCAAGTCAAAATGTACAAAACACACCATTCTCGGACCACTTTTGGAAGTTGCGATGTCGAAAAAGTGCACGCCGTTGTGGCGTGAAGCACATTTCCAAGTCAAAATGTACAAAACACCACATGTTCGCGCCACTTTTGGAGGTTCGGATGTGGAAAAAGTGCACGCCGTTGTGGCGCGAAGCACATTTCGAAGTCAAAAGTGTAAAAAACTGAGGGTTTTGAGCCTTTTTTGACGTTAAGATGTCGAAAAAGTAGACACTGATTAACTTAACTAACTTGACTAACTTAACTAACTTCACTAACTTAACTATCCTAACTTCGACGACAACAGCAACAGCAACAGCAACAAGACCAACAAGACCAACACCAACACCAACACCAACACCACCACCACCACCACCACCAACACCAACACCAACACCAACAACAACAACAACAACAGCAACAACAACAACAACGACGACAACAACAACAGCAGCAACAACAACAACAGCAACAACAACAACAACGACAACAACAACAACAACAACAACAACAACAACATCGACAACAACAACAAAAACAACAACAACAACAACAACTACAACTACAACAACAACACTACTACTCCTACCTACAACTACAACTACAACTACAACTTACACCTACACCTACACCTCACTACAACACAACTACAACCACACAACAACTACAGCTACAACTACAACAACTACAACTACAACTACAAAACAACTACAGCTACAACTATATGACTGCAACTACACTACACTAATTACATTACACCACAACTACAACTCCACTACGCTACAACTACAACTACAGTTGCAGTACATCACACTACATCCAGCAGTTGTGGGTGAGGTGACCACTGCAACCATTGCAACCATTCCAGCAAACACAACTCCAACCACCTTTCGGTCAATCAGTGGATTCGCTCTGCCATCCGTGATTCACAACAACCAACGTCTCCTATAGGTTTCCTATTCTGAAACTTCCGCCACCGCCTTGTGCGGTACTACTGGTATGAGTATGCGTGGAAGCGACTAGTTCTTTTTAGGCGTCGCATGATTTGACATGAATGATCTAGCCAACAGTGCGCCCTCAAATCGCCAATTTCACCATGTCCTTTGGGAACCATCTGGGGTGGATCAGGACACAGGCACACTAGCACTAGGACTAGCTCTTGATATCTCTTGATAATGCTGTTCAGGGGTATGATGACAAATACAATGTGAAGGTATCGCAGGTGAGTGTTTTTTCCTGGCTGTCCACGTTATAGTAGCATTGGGCATTTCGAATACAATTCTTCCAAATTCTTCCATACTATTCCGTCACATGAAGCCAAACTCATGATCCATGCAATACCATGATATCATGCCCCAATGTTGTCCCCTGCTTCAAGGACCAACCCAACCTGCTGATGCATGGTGCATCAATCATCAAGCTCTTTCCTCGCAAAATGTTTTGTGACAGCCAAGGTGCGCTCTTGGTCAGTTAGCTGATTTGGCAATGGAGGCATGGTCGGCAACGGAGGAGGATACGGCTCGACCTGCGCAACAGCTCCACAACCACATCACCGTCAAAGCACCCATGTGTCTGATCAAGAAATACTGAACATATGCCATGTACCATGCAAAATCATGAGATTAATTTGTCCAAGTTGCTGGATGTAGGACCTTGGGTTTGCCTCACATGCAGGGTTTGCGTGGTTAACAAGGTGAAAGTACCAAGCTCCTGACTGCGACCATCTTAGAAAGGCACCCATTGAGTCCCATTGAATCCCATTTTTGCATGTGTTTCCCCAAAGTCCTTTTCAGACTTTTCAGGATCCCCCAATGGCCCATGTAGCTATGTTGGCCCCCATCCGTGCCCGGTGCCCTCGACGTCCAGTGGCATTCCCAGGACCTTGGTGCAGGTGGATCCGCAAAATGCTGGAGGTCCTTCGTGCTCGACACCGTCACAGAGCTGGGGCTGACTTTGCCGTCCTGCGCCAGGGCCAAGGTGCAGAAAAAATATGAAAAATTTATCCATCTATCCACCTATCCATCTATCCACCTATCCACCTATCCACCTATCCACCTATCCACCTATCCACCTATCCACCTATCCACCTATCCACCTATCCACCTATCCACCTATCCACCTATCCACCTATCCACCTATCCACCTATCCACCTATCCACCTATCCACCTATCCACCTATCCACCTATCCACCTATCCATCTATCCATCTATCCACCTATCCACCTATCCACCTATCCACCTATCCACCTATCCATCTATCTATCCATCCACCTATCCACCTATCCACCTATCCACCTATCCATCTATCTATCTATCCACCTATCCACCTATCCACCTATCCACCTATCCACCTATCCACCTATCCATCTATCCACCTATCCACCTATCCACCTATCCACCTATCCACCTATCCATCTATCCACCTATCCACCTATCCACCTATCCACCTATCCACCTATCCATCTATCTATCCATCCACCTATCCACCTATCCACCTATCCACCTATCCATCTATCTATCTATCCACCTATCCACGTATCCACCTATCCACCTATCCACCTATCCACCTATCCATCTATCCACCTATCCACCTATCCACCTATCCACCTATCCACCTATCCATCTATCTATCTATCCACCTATCCACCTATCCACCTATCCACCTATCCATCTATCTATCTATCCACCTATCCACCTCTTCCACCGATCCACCTATCCATCTATCCACCTATCCCACTTTCCCACCTATCCCCTATCCCACCTTATCCCCCTATCCACCTATCCCACCTATCCCCTATCCACCCTATCCACCTATCCAACCTATCCATCTATCCTATTATCCCACCTATCCACCTATCCACCTATCCACCTATCCACCTATCCATCTATCTATCTATCCACCTATCCACCTATCCACCTATCCACCTATCTATCTATCTATCTAATCTATCAATCAATCTATCTATCTATCTGTCCATCCATCCATCCATCCATCCACCCATCCATCTATCGAATCTATCTACCTATCTACCTATCAATCTACCTATCGATCTACCTATTTATCTACCTGTCTATCTACCTACTTTTCGACAGCTCAACGTCCAAAACTGGTCCGAATGTGGCGCGCTTTGAACACGTTGACTTCGAAATTTGCTTCGCGCCACAACAGCATGCACGTTTTGGATATCTCAACTTCCAAAAGTGTTCCGAAGCTGAGGTGTTTTTAAACATTTTGGCTTAGAAATGTGCGTCGCGCCACAACAGCGTGCACTTTTTTAAACATCTCAACTGCCAAAAATGCTCCGAACATCAGGTGTTTTAACATTTTGACTTGAAAATGTGCTTCTCGCATCTTCTCGCAACAACGGCATGCACTTTTTTGGACATCCCAACTTCCAAAAACTGCTCCGAACTTCAGCATTTTTGCTTCAAAATGTGCTTCGCGCCACAGCGGCGTGCAATCATTCATCTCTCATCTGACCAAAAGTCTCCGCACCCACCACTTTAGCGAGCCTACTTTTCGAAACTGTTTATAGCTTTTCGCGCACATTGACATTGATGTTCTATCTTCTGACTCAATCTCTTCTGACTCTTTCTCTTCTGACTCTTTCTCTTCTGACTGACTCTTTCTCCTCTGCCTGCTCTCACCGCTGTTGCTGCATCTGTCCATAAGTCGGACGTTTGACTTCTAAACTTCCTTCGACTATAGATGTCTATAGGTACTATAGTTTGGATTCCCCTAACAGATCCAATTGGATTCCCGCAGTCTTACAAAAGCAAAGAGATTTGGTTGAATCTTGCAATCTTGTCAGCCCCCTATGGGAGAAACACAGGATATCCCACAACGAATCACATCTGCCGACATTCATGCTGTCCATCGTGCCCAGCAGCTGCTGCAGCATCTGATTCTGATGCTTCGTGAGGGCCTGGCAAATCAAGATTCTTCATCTTTCAGCCACTGTCTTATTTGGTCGTGGATGCCATTTCTTAGAATCTTCGAAACCCAGTCATGCGGAAAAACTTAGTGTTTGATATGTTTCAAAGTGTTTCCAGGAGATTCTGCTCGCGTTCCCCGATGTGACATTCTGAAGTCCAAACAAAACAGTGCCTCATTCACTGCAACCTGCTGAGCTGCCAAGGATTTCCGCAGCCAGCCTCGCAACAAACTAGCCATGCAGGCCACATGATGTTTGATGGGAGGAAGCATTTCTCAAGCTGACAAACTGTGACGAATTTGAGAACATCTTGCGGAAAAAATGCAAAGGTCTGCACATGCATTAGAACACAGTGATGACATGAAAACATAACTAGTCCTTTCAATACTGGGGCCTCTCAAAAGAGCCCAACGGCCCCAACTGCTGACCATGGCACCCCCAGAGCCACTGCCTTCTAAATCACCATCTGCATCCAATTTGGAATACATGCGCCGTGCATCGGGACTAAGCTCTTGCGAAGTAGAACCTGGAAGCGTTTGAATAGTACAAACTGCAATGAAAGGAAATGAAATGGAATACGGCGACGGGATAGAGTGGTAAGATATGTCTACACACAAGCAAGCACGTGTATGACTAAACAAGATTCATCAAAAATCAGTGTCATACTTGCAGTTGCATGTATGCACACGTGTACATATTATGCATACTTCCTTGCATTTGTGCGTGCATGTGTCTCCGCATGCTTACACGTACAAGAAACACTCACATGTTTGCACCTTTGTTTGCTCTTTTTGACGCTCATTGCCAATGTTGTAAGCATGCCCGTGCGCACCGCATGTGTATTTGCAAGGAGCTGTGAATCTGAAATGAACGGCATCTAAGCAGACCGTGACGTAGACAGATACATGCTGACATTCAGATTTACCCGCAAGAGTATTCAGTGTCTGTATCACTGCTCAAGCAGTTATGCTTGTACCAAAAACCTTTGCAAAGTATACGGCACACGTTTGCTTGTGCGCAGTATCTTTTGGCATGTGCAAAGGTCCGACTACCCGGCCACATCAGCACGTGTCTGCCAACCCAACTACCTGCCTGGCCAACGCATGCCAACGCCTAACCTTTAAAACTTTACATACCTTCACTAGTAACATTTAGATACATTTAGTAACCCTGAAGATCGGGCCTCTCCGCCTGGCGCACATCAAGATACGTTACATATACTGTAGATACATTTAGTATCATTTAGTACATTTATGCAGCTCTCCATGCAGGCAGACGGACAAATTTCTACTATGTATATACTGTAATATATTGGCGTGCCTGTCCATCTGCATCTGCGAGCCACTACATGATGTCCATATGTGCACTGGATTTTGCCCTTGCGTGCCACACAAGTTCTCGTACTGTTCTGAGCTGTTGCCATGTTCTCATCTCCACACATGCACTCCTTGCGTTGAACGTTACGCTTCGCAGTCAAACTCAATCAGCATGTTTATGTTGAAAAGCAACAGATAGCAACAGATAAGACCAATTTGTCCTAGCGTGGGATCATTCTTTGAAGTGTCCTGCATCCCTGTGCGCGATCACCAAAAATAAAGCGAACCTGCGAAGACCAAGGAGCCCATAAGACGCGAAGGTGACATGACCAGATCCGGCTGGTCACCGAATCGTTGCGAGCAAAGCTCCCTCAAGCTGTAGACCTATCCGCTGCAATCGCAGATCATTGTATTCTATAGACGACTTCTGCCCCCACATTTCAAACATCCATTTGCATCACCTTGCACATGGTATCTCTCCATTATTTATTGGAGAGATAGATAAGGTCGATAAGATAAGATCAGATTATGATAAGATAGGATAAGATATTATAAAATAAGATGATGAGATAAGATAAGATTATATTAGATTAGAATAAATTAGATAGTTAGATGGATAAATCGATCGATATATAGAAATCAGATGAGGTCAAATGTGATAAGATTGGATAGATTAGATGGATTAGATAGATTATAGAGATTGATTGGATAGACTGGATAGATTCAAATAGATTAGCAGATAGGTTCTAATAGATTATATAGATGGATAAGATAGATTAGATAGATAAGACAGTTTTCAAGATAGATTGTGTAGGTTAGATAGTTTATACATGTAGATAGATTCTAGGTAG
>CAMXCT020005556.1:1335000-1351271 GCA_947184155.2 Cladocopium goreaui
CATCTCACACCGTTTTGCGATCAGTGAACTGCAAACAAAACAAACGCCTGAAGCAACATACTACGCAGTGTGTCCTGTGGGAAGTCCGAGTCTAAGTCAAGAATCTCCCGCGGGTGATGAGGCTTCGAAAGACTCTTGGTTGCCTAGCTGAGTGCAGGCCCTTCCTTCAGGATGGCTTTTCAAATTTTCTGCGCTGCAAAGGTCCATGCTGATACTCACTCACAGGGAAAAGCATGCTGAGCAAAGGGATGATGCGGCCATAACCCCTAAGAAACAATCACAAATACAGCAGCATGATCAAAAGGATGTTCCTTTGAATTGGAGGAACTGTCCCAATTGACCCAGCTCTGGGGCATATCACCCTTATAGTATGTGAAGGTGTTTCTATATTTTCCTATCCAAATGAGACATGCATGCACCCTGACAAGTGGGTCAGCGAACGTTCATCGTCAATCGTCGTCGTCGTCATCAGCATCATCTTCCTCACCCTTTGCCGCTAAACTTTCCAGCTGGAAGTCCAGCTTTTCGGCTACTTTGGAGGCGAAGCTGCCTCAAAGTTCCGTGGAGGGGAGGTCGCATCAACCGCTGGCAAGCAATTTGGGGAAGAATCAGAAAGGCTTGGTTCCTTCAAATGGTCCAAACATGTCCCAACCATACAACGTCCGAGTGGTACCTGTAGGGAAAGTTGTCTGGTCTCAGCGGTGTCAAATTCAGGCAAGCTGCGGTATTCCGCAATGAAGCTCGCAAGGTCTATGCCTTTAGCAGTTCCCTTTAGTCGCTCCACTCCCTTCACAAGTTCTTCCTCAGCGTGAGAGATGGCCCCAACTGGCCCCAACGGGCCCGAAAAATCTAGCAAATCAATTCAAGGACAGGTGAATCTCCAATCATGGGCAGCTCGCCTGCCAACTGCAGACTTAATTTGCCTATCTGCCTGCATCACTTGGTGCGGACAACTGGCCATAAACCTACCAAAAAATGAAGTGGTGTTGAATTCGGTGTTCAAACAAGGAACACTCAGGAACAAGAAAACTCGAAGGCGAACCTTTTCCACTTTTCCATACTTTTTCCCTTTCCAGTCAGCCCAGGCACTGCGGTGAGTTCTGCATCACCGTCGTCAAGCAAATTAAACAAAATGTTTGGGTCCTGAGGCGACAGAGTTGACGTCGATGGGCATCCGAACTGAGACTTGTCACCGAATGATACCGAAAGATACCGAAAGTGGAAGCTGGGCTAGGCATGGCTGGGCATGGCCCATGGCTAGGCCATCCGAACCCTTTCTCTAGTGATTTTGAACCGGGTGAGTCGGTCAATTTGAGAAGATTGACCATCCGGAGGCAAGGCCACTGACAACTCCTTCCCAAAGTCAAGGCCAAGGGAAACATCTGCCAGTCATTTTGGGGCATCCATTTGAACCATTGCCAGTCGAGCCGAGAAGCTTGAACTGGAAGCTCTTGAGCTGCCAACCACGTCCTGGTGGTGTGAACAATTCTAATTTTGATGTTCGCATTTTTTTTTTGCTTCTCTGTCATTCTCTGTTCGCTTCTTGGATCCAACGAGCCGACCACCTCAGTGATGCAGTCAAATCTGCTCTCCTGACTTCAGGAATGTTCATGATTTCGACGAACTCACTTCTATCCTCGGCCAACGTGTCGTGCAGCATTGGCCAACAACCAAAGTGGAAGGCAGTCACAATAAAACAATTGTAGCACCTCCGCACACCAATCATCTAGCGTAACAAGTCACGAGCAAGTGAACCGTTCAACTTGGAATCGGCAAGTGTTCGAAAAGCCAAGGTGCTATAAAGCCATCTCCAGATTCATCCGCTGCTTCGAAAAGTGTTCTCATCTTCTTTGTGTGCAACCAGCGGTCTCGCTCCTGTCGGCTGAGCTACACAAATGCAACTTAATGATGTAAAATGATGTAAACTGTAACCATTTACTGTAAAATGATGCAAGCGTAAACGTAGAGCATCCATACAAAGTCATAGGACATCCGTAATATCACGCTGACAATGCTGGGAATGCTGACAATTTGCCACAGAAAGATGTCAACGTGGCAATTCCCTCACCTTTTGCCGCATCATTAGCTTGTCATCCGATGCTGCGACCTTGAAGGTCTCTTGCCTTGGCTAGTCTCACCATCTTGCGCTTCGGAGCTTGCCAGAGCTTGCCAGAGCTTGCCAATATTTCGATACCAAGTTGATCCAAGTTGATGCAAGTTGCATGAAGACACCATTGATGATGCCCACTGCTGCGAAACCAACAATCAGTTTGTAGGCCACGGAAAAGATCGAATAGTATTCCTCAGCGGCCGTGGCCATGGCCGTGGCCTGATCGGGGCAGGGGCCATGGGGGCACTATGCACTATGGGGCACTGCACCAAGTCTCCGTGACGTTTTCTTGCAGGATTCGTGCAGCCACTGGCCAGTTCCTTGGTACTGCGATGATGGGATAGGTATGAGTAGGATAAATCGAAGGGAAACAGGATAAACCCATAGTGCTAGGATGTGCTAGGGTGATTCTAATATATATATATAGAGAGAGAGAGAGAGTCATTGTTGCCATATCTTATCGTTGCCTGTCCAAAGACACACAATAATTTGGGCTGACAACACATATAGAGACAACGGGCGTGATTGCAACTACCCAATCATCTGCACAAAATGTCAAGATGAGCAAGTGGTGACCTGAAAAGGTATCGTATACACATATATTAGACGAAGCTGGCTGATTTGTTGCTGGTTTTTCCTTAGTGCGCAACACCTTTATCGTGACCAAAGAAATTCCCTCAACGGCGGGTTCCAAGTGAATTCAAGAAGCGCCAGGGTGAGCTCAAACATGGTAAGCATAACTCTGGCGGTGGTGCCAAAATATTCGAAGACTTCAAGCTTTTCGGAGACCTTCAGGCTGAGGGTCTGGGGCAACGTTTAATGACAAATAGGCATCAGCCAGCTAAGTAGAAACTCCTTGCACAAGCCCTTGCACAAATTCAATGGAAGTTCTTAAGCTACACGCTTGTCAGTCTCCAAGGCAAAAGCGAAAGTCCGGGGATGAAGAAAATACATGAAAATACCCCCTACCATGACACACAAGAGATATCAAGAGATTCCATGGGATTCCATGAAAGTAACCTGACACGCCATGTCTCATGATCAGGGACCACTACATTACTGTATGCAACGTTTCCCCTCTGTTCCATACCTTTTTGGGGATGGAAAGCCAGTCTTGCACCATGGGATTGAGAGATATTGAGCCCATTCCAAATCATTCCAAGTTGCTGGTTTGCTTGGATCACTGAAGTACACTTCCAGGGATTCATTCAAAAAGAATGCGATCATGACTTGGACCGTCATCAGCAGCCTTGACAAGGCGCAGCTGCGGTGAATGCCGATAAGTGATAAGTCTTGAAATGTCTTGAAGCACCCGCGTGCATTTTCAATATTTTTCAATCAGCAAATGGGATACAATGAAACTACCACGTTACCTCAAAGAAACAAGAGACATCCTGCAGTCAGCCAAGAGACATGAAAGACCAAAATAGGCAAACTGTGCTTCCCAACATAGCCGTTGTCATGATATAGAGCGCATCGAAGCCTGCCACACTTGGTGCAGGTCATCCGTGCATGTTGGCCATGAGTTTCCAGGCTGGTGAACGTACTGCACTCATTGAGATGAATATTATATATATATGTGTGTGTGTTATTTATATATATATATATTATTTATTTATTTATTTAAAAACTCATTAAGAATGCTTTAAAATATGTTAAAATCTCACAAGAATGCTCTGGTCATGCTGTGGCTTACAGTAAGATTGCTCAGCCGATTGCCACTGATTGACCCACCAGCATCATGACATATCATGACTAGGCTGCACCCTTTGTGCCCCACCTTGGATCGTCTTCACCAGGCGTATCAAACGCAAGAGCCGAGCCATTCGCATCATGCCTTGGGTGCATAGGAAGTTGCTAAGACATCTAAGACCCAGATACATCGATCCAGATGGCCAATATTGCCCACCTGTCGGTATTTGCCGGGTGTGGCTCAAAACAGCCTGCCACCAAGATACGCAATATTGCTGGGTCTAGTTGGATGAAATCTCTCAACGCAATCTCCACCAGCCACATGGTGACTAAAACGCCATCAAATATATTCCAACAGTCCTTGGAGAACGAAAGTGGCAAGCCGGTCACGGCCATGAATATGTTCCAAAGCTTTTGCAAGACTCCCTCTTAGGTAGAATCCTACAAAATAAAACTATGGTATATAATATTAATAGTATGTATGCATGCATGCATGCCTGTCTGTCTGTCTGCATGTCTGTCTGCATACATGCATGCCTGTCTGTCTGCATGTCTGTCTGTATGTCTGTATGTCTGTATGTCTGCATGTCTGCATGTCTGTCTGCCTGCATGCATGCCTGCATGCCTGTCTGTCTGTCTGCATGTCGGTCTGCATACATGCATGAATGCATGCACGCCTGTCTGTCTGTCTGCATGTCTGTCTGCATACATGCATGCCTGTCTGTCAGCATGTCTGTCTGTATGTCTGTATGTATGTCTGTATGTCTGCATGTCTGCATGTCTGTCCGCCTGCATGCATGCCTGCATGCCTGTCTGTCTGTCTGCATGTCGGTCTGCATACATGCATGAATGCATGCACGCCTGTCTGTCTGTCTGCATGTCTGTCTGCATACATGCATGCCTGTCTGTCTGCATGTCTGTCTGTATGTCTGTATGTATGTCTGTATGTCTGCATGTCTGCATGTCTGTCTGCCTGCATGCATGCCTGCATGCCTGTCTGTCTGTCTGCATGTCGGTCTGCATACATGCATGAATGCATGCACGCCTGTCTGTCTGTCTGCATGTCTGTCTGCATACATGCATGCCTGTGTCTGTCTGCATGTCTGTCTGTATGTCTGTATGTATGTCTGTATGTCTGCATGCATGCTGCATGTCTGTCTGCCTGCATGTCATGCCTGCATGCCTGTCTGTGTCTGCATGTCTGTCTGCATGCATGCTGCATGCCTGTCTGTCTGTCTGCATGTCTGTCTGCATACATGCATGCCTGTCTGTCTGCATGTCTGTCTGTATGTCTGTATGTATGTCTGTATGTCTGCATGTCTGCATGTCTGTCTGCCTGCATGCATGCCTGCATGCCTGTCTGTCTGTCTGCATGTCTGTCTGCATACATGCATGCCTGTCTGTCTGCATGTCTGTCTGTATGTCTGTATGTATGTCTGTATGTCTGCATGTCTGCATGTCTGTCTGCCTGCATGCATGCCTGCATGCCTGTCTGTCTGTCTGCATGTCGGTCTGCATACATGCATGAATGCATGCACGCCTGTCTGTCTGTCTGCATGTCTGTCTGCATACATGCATGCCTGTCTGTCTGCATGTCTGTCTGTATGTCTGTATGTATGTCTGTATGTCTGCATGTCTGTCTGTATGTCTGTATGTATGTCTGTATGTCTGCATGTCTGCATGTCTGTCTGTATGTATGTCTGTATGTCTGCATGTCTGCATGTCTGTCTGCCTGCATGCATGCCTGCATGCACGCCTGTCTGTCTGTCTGCATGTCTGTCTGCATACATGCATGCCTGTCTGTCAGCATGTCTGTCTGTATGTCTGTATGTATGTCTGTATGTCTGTATGTCTGCATGTCTGTCTGCCTGCATGCATGCCTGCATGCCTGTCTGTCTGTCTGCATGTCGGTCTGCATACATGCATGAATCCATGCACGCCTGTCTGTCTGTCTGCATGTCTGTCTGCATGCATGCATGCATGCATGCATGCCTGTCTGTCTGTCTGTCTGCATGTCTGTCTGCATACATGCATGCATGCATGCCTGTCTGTCTGTGTGTCTGTCTGTCTGTCTGTCTGCATGTCTGTCTGCAGGCATGCATGCCCGTCGGTCTGTCTGTCTGTCTGTCTGTCTGTCTGCATACATGCATGCATGCATGCCTGTCTCTCTGTCTGCATGTCTGTCTGCATGTCTGTATGTATGTCTGTATGTCTGCATGTCTACATGTCTGTCTGCATGCATGCATGCATGCATGCCTGTCTGTCTGTCTGTCTGCATGTCACGTCTGTCTGCATACATGCATACATGCATGCATGCATGCATGCCTGTCTGTCTGTCTGCATGTCTGTCTGCATGCATGCATGCCTGTCTGTCTGTCTGTCCGTCTGCATGTCTGTCTGCATACATGCATGCCTGTCTGTCTGTCTGCATGTCTGTCTGTATCTCTGTATGTATGTCTGTCTGTCTGCATGTCTGCATGCATTCTGCATGCATGCCCGTCCGTCTGTCTGCATGTCTGTCTGCATGCATGCATGCATGCATGCCTGTCTGTCTGTCTGCATGTCTGTCTGTATGTCTGTATGTATGTCTGTTTGTCTGGATGTCTGCATGTCTGTATGCCTGTCTGTCTTTCTGTCTGCATTTCTGCATGTCTGCGTGTCTGCATGTCTGCACGTCTGCATGTCCGCATATCTGCATGTCTGCACGTCTGCATGTTTGCATGTCTCATGTCTGCATGTCTGCACGTCTGCACGTCTGCAGCGTCTGCATGTCTGCACATCTACACGTCTGCACGTCTGCACATCTGCATGTCTGCATGTCTGCATGTCTGCACGTCTGCACGTCTGCATGTCTGCATGTCTGCACGTCTGCATGTATCATGTCTGCGTGTCTGCATGTCTGTATGTCTGTATGTCTGTATGTATGTGCGTCTGTGTATGTATGTCTGTATGTTTGTATGTCTGTATGTCTGTATGTATGTGCGTGTGTGCGTGTATGCGTGTATGCGTGTATGCGTGTATGTGTGTATGTGTGTTTGTGTGTTTATGTGTGTATGTGTGTGTGTGTGTATGTATGTATGTATGTATGTATGTATGTATGTATGCATGCATGCATGTATGTATGTATGTATGTGTGTGTATATGTATGTATGTATGTATGCATGCATGCATGCATGCATGTCTGTATGTCTGTATGTCTGTATGTCTGTATGTCTGTATGTCTGTATGTCTGTATGTCTGTATGCCTGTATGTCTGTATGTCTGTATGTCTGTATGTCTGTATGTCTGTATGTCTGTATGTATGTCTGTATGTCTGTATGTCTCTCTGTATGTCTCTCTGTATGTCTCTCTGTATGTCTCTATGTCTTTCTGTCTGTATGTCTGTATGTCTGTCTGTCTGTCTGTATGTCTGTATGTCTGTATGTCTGTCTGTCTGTCTATCTGTATGTCTGTCTGTCTGTCCGTCCGTCCGTCCGTCCGTCCATCCGTCCGTCCGTCCGTCCGTCCGTCCGTCCGCCGTCCGTCCGCCCGCCCGCCCGTCCGCCCGTCCGCCCGTCCGCCCGTCCGCCCGTCCGCCCGTCCGCCCGTCCGTATGTCCGTATGTCCGTATGTCCGTATGTCCGTATGTCCGTATGTCCGTATGTCCGTATGTCCGTCTGTCCGTCTGTCCGTATGTCTGTCCGTCTGTCCGTCTGTCCGTCTGTCCGTCTGTCTGTCCGTCCGTCTGTCTGTCTGTCTGTCAGTCTGTCTGTCTGTCTGTCTGTATGTATGTATGTATGTACTTATGTATGCACGCATTCTACATGAGGACTCTGCAAGTGGGGGCTTGTCCCCTCCAAGGTTCTTTGAAGAATCTCGCTTTGAAGCCCACAAGCTTGACTCCCAGCTCTACGGTGTAGATAACGCCAAACAAAATATCCTTTCGCAATTTACAGCAGGTGTGTCATGGCGTGTCCGGCAGCCAAAAAACATGATACAAATGGTTTGTCATGGCAACAAGGGAGGATATATGATATGTATAATATATATATATATACTTGCATGTATATATATATATAATTCGTAGGAATACCAAGTAGCACTAAGTTCAATATATGCCTCAGACAAGCATAGACAAGCATGACTCCAGGCTGTCCAGAGCTTGGAATACTCCCTTGGCTTGGGGCCAATACTCGCCTTGGATTCCAAAAATGGAAAACGATGCAGCGACCTATCCAGAATCCAATTGTGATCAGCTTTGTCTGAAGCAATGTGCATCTGGCTTTGCTGTTCTTTGCTGACATTATCACAACTTGGCTCTGCTACCTTTGTGAGTCAGGGCTTTGAGTGCAGAGTTTATGTTCCTTTGCATATTCTGGATCTGCACCGGACTGAACATTTGCACAGAGAGAGGTGCCCATGTCTACGCGACCAAATTTCGACATGCGGCATAAATTGACAGTTATCAGTAATCAGGAATCCAAACTTTGGATAAGAAACTTGGTATGAAAACTCAACAAACCTTGCTTTCAGGCGAGGGACCTGCTGGCATAGTGAAGTGCGGAAATCCAATTTCATATCCTCGCTGAAAGCCGGTGTACTGCATCTCCAGAGCCATCCTTGGCGATCCCCGACATCACCTGACCCCCGAGATCCACCCACTGTGACTGGGCTACGACGCTATGACTTGCAGCCTGGCTTCACCAGTGTATTGGCCAGAATGACGCCACAAAATATCGCATCAAATTGTGTGGTGTGAACGTATCTGCCTGAAACAAAGCACCAAAAACACGGCCACATGTCTGGTTGAAACATGAAACGGGATCAGAACAGAGCTCGTCGCCTGGGTGCCAGAAGGGCATGGCACCAATGCCCTCAAGGAGGCTATTCTTGCGCAGATGCGGAATACTGTGCGTCATTCCTGATTTTTCATACGAAACGCTGCCAGTTTGCGATGGACCTCCTCACACTGGCCTTGAAACCTCAATCCTTTCCAAATCTTTAAGATCTTTAAGTGAGTATGCAGGGCCTGTAGGGCCTTGTATGTAGGGCCTAGTAGGGCCTAGTAGGGCCTGTAGGGCATGAGCGGCACAACTCAACTCGAAACTACTGTGAGGCCGGGTGACTGACAGAGGCTTTGCTCTTGTTTTCACCGCCACCATCACCCTTAGTGACATAGCTACCGTGAAGGCGTCGAGGCGTAGAGGCGCGGTGAGGTGTGGAGGTGTGGAGGCGTGGTCCGTCGGAATCGATTGGATTAATGTGAATATTGATGTGTAAAAGTTCGATACCTTCATCTGAGGAGGCAAGTATACAAAAGCAAGCATGGGTGGTAGGGGTAGGAAGACCCATGCTAAAAAAGGCTATAGAATTAGGATGCCAAGTGCCATTACTTACGCTGGCCACAAAACAACATATCATTCCCCGCAGCGACATCCCAGGCCATCGTCCGATGTCTTTCCATATCTTAAAACAATATTATGTGAGAGTATATACATAAGAAAATGCAAATGGTATACAGTAAGAATACTAATATATAATAGTGGCAGCAACTACATAATAGCAATAATGCTAACAGCAGCAATACTAAGAATATGGACAACAGTCATGATAACAAGAGTGGGTGAAATAAGAGTATCAAAATTCAATGCAAGAAAAAGAATAACAAGAAAAATGATGATAATGATAGCAACAAAAATAACAATAGCAATAGTAAGAATCATTTTAAAAAAAGAATGTAGCAACAGCAGTGATATTCATTTTCAAAACATAACAATAATATACAAGAATGCTAGCAAGTAAGTAGTAATTATATGTAATCATCAAAATAATAACAATACTAATGGACTAAGAGCAACAGGAACAAAAAATAATAATGGAAAGCAAAAAAAACAAATCACCGCGACGATAATATTCAAGGAAAAAGTAAAATAATATCAATGAAAAAATGATAAGAAACATAATAAGAATGAATAACAATACGGATTATGATAACGATAAGAGTACTGTGGAGGAAAATTGCAGTAGTAGTAGTAGCAGTAATGAAAATCATCAAGAAACAAAACAACAACGGATAGCAAAAAAAGGAAAGAAAAAGAAAAAGAGGTACGCAACATCTGGAACATAGAAGTATAGCATGCAAAATGAATGTATATAATGATACATACTGTAATCACTGTAGTCACTGTAATCACTGTAATCACTGTAATCACTGTAATCACTGCAATCACTGTACTGTAATCTATATAAATATTCTATCAAATACTGGCCGCCTTGCGCCCGTCCGCTCCATGCCCGAAATTGCTTCGTAATCCTTCCGCCTCTCGTGAACAAGGCTAGCCTCTCTTGCACCCTGACATGATCAGCTGCCACGTGTTGTCTCATCCCATCGTCTCTTCGCCCTCTCTTTACATTGACTTTACATGCTTGTCCCTTCTCCATCCTTCTCCCACATCGACACCTGCGACCAGGCCATACCAGGCCTGACCATCACGTTGAATTCTTTATATGTTCCTTTCGTTTCCTTTCATATTGACTGTATTTGAGCCTCCAAAATTCTCTCAACTCTCATTTTCTTCCCTACTGCTGCCTACGCCCAAACCATGCTCAAGCCATTGACACCCTACTGTGTCCCAATCGGCCTTGGTACGTAGCCTTCATAATGGACTCTGAATAACCCTTCCCTCCCTGGCAACCTCTCCCCCCTCTGCCAAACCCTGGCCCAAAACCGAGCCAAGTGTCCTCGCTGCCGAAGGTTCTGGATCCCCTGGAGTTTGCCCTGAGAGTTTTGCCACCATTGTCGGATCCTCCGTCCGACATAAAGGATGGCCTGGCTGATCTCGATTCCTTGGTAGCCGAGTCTGATCATGTGGCCACAGAAAGCAACATTTGGGCTTCAACACATAATCAGCCAATACATTCACACATAGGAGACTACAGTATACCACCACGCACGCCAAATATATCATGTATATCTGTATATATAAGGCTGATCTGAAGAGCCTCAGCTTCCCTTCTGAGACCATGGAGATGTGATACGGCACTCGCGAATACTAAGTCAAACGGCAAGCCAGAACAACACAGGAAGGCAAATTGAACAAACGAAAGGGAGAGGAAAAGTCACTGAAAAGGGTAAGTTTGCAGTTTGCAACCTCAAAAAGCAGCTATGGCAGCCATGACAAATCATGACCACTTAATGCAGATTAAATCCGAAGGATTCGATATTTGCTTACGACGAGGGTCGTCTCCACCAGACTTTGCATCCGTGTCGTCTTCGAGAACGACCTTCTTCCCACGAGTTTCAGGAGTTCTGAGAGAGGATGCTGGGGCCCAATCCTCGTTCACCACGGGCACCTTGGAACGGGGGGACTGGACTCGACATCGGCATCCCTGTGTCCCGGATAATTTCCAAACAGCGCCCGCCACGCGCGTGAAGACAAGTTTGAAAATGGTCATGCATGCACATTGTCAGCAACAAGATCAAGACATCTCAATAGTGGGAGAATCAAAAGTTAGCAAAGACATGAGTATTCATAAGTTGGCCATCAAGCATGAGATACTGTAGTGTGCAGGAAATGACTGTCTGGATGACTGCTCTAATGAAGGCAAGCGACACCCGGCATGGGAGGATGGGCACCTTAATTCAAGCAGGTGTTGCAATTTGAAGCTAATTGAAGAATGCTGCCACCGACATGCCCGAATGGAATCACATTCTCGTAAACTGATTCCAACCCCAGGTTTGGCCTCCCTGATTCGGGGAAAAAGAAAATCAGCGAAAAAACACAAAGAACTTGTCGGAGCCCACCGCGTGATCTCAAGACATCTCCATTTCAGTTTGAGGTCCATCCGATAATGTACTGCAATATCTGCAACATCCTGAGGCTTATATATATATATATTCCGGCCAAGATTCTGAGACATGTATATCATGTATCTACATACGTACGCACGCACGTACGTACGTACGTATGTATGTATATGTATGTATGTAGGTACGTATGTACGTACGTATGTATGTATGTGTGCATATATGTATGTGCGAATGTCTGCATGTATGCATGTATGCATGTATGCATGTCTGCATGTATGCATGTATACATGTATGCATGTATGCATGTATGCATGTATGCATGTATGCATGTACGTATGTACGATGTAGGTATGTAGGTATGCAGGTATGTAGGTATGTAGGCATGTAGGTATGTAGGTATGTAGGTATGTAGGTATGTAGGTATGTAGGTAGGTAGGTAGGTATGTATGTATGTGGATGGATGGATGGATGGATGGGTGTACGTATGTACCTACGTACGTATGTCTACGTATGTCTACGTGTACGTATGTATAGATGCGATTATATACGTATGTACGTATGCATGTATGTATGCTCGTAAATGTCTACGTGTGTCCAGTAAATGTTCAGGTTGTTGAGGCAGGCAACTCAATTTCTCCGCATTTGCCACTGTGCGATCCTTCACCGTGAGGGTCATGTGAACGGGTTGATGCGCAGGAGGTTTCGGCTCCTCAAGGTTGGCTCTGTTGTTCACCCAACCGTCCCCCACAAATGACATCGGACGGCTGATATCAGGCTTGGACATCTTGGACCCATGTGAACTTGCCTCCAACTTGTAATTGAACTGGCTCAAGATTTCGGAGTGCCGCCCCTTCATGACCTTAGCTGTGAAGGCCCCAGGGATTGCGAACAGAAGCTCCGCAGCGTCTCCATTTTTTGAATCTGGACGTGCTCCTATGAACGCTTCACCAGGAGCAAGAAAACATTTTAGGCACGCACCTCCAGCACGGATTCCCGCTCATGCTGCAAAGCGCTTCTAAGCCAGCCTTGGCAACTTGGGGATGCAATGGAAGCATCGAAGAACGAATTATGCAAATACGGGATAATACGGGAAGGAAATTTTAAAAAACGGGAATTGGACCAATTGGAGATGGAATGAGGTGGAAGGAAGTGGCAGGTGGAAGGACGGTAAAAGAGACTAGTGATAATGAGTTCATGCTGCCAAGGAGAGTCGCCAAACTGAAGGAGAGAGCCAAAATAATCTCGTTCACATTGTTTCACAGTGACAAAGCTGTGCTCCATCTGGCACCCAAACCAGGCTATTCAGCATCAACTTCTGATATGATGAGCAACTCTTGAACTCGTCAGCTGGATCAAAAGGAGGGGGAGCTTTCCCTCTCATACCATCCATTTGCTGACCTCGACCAGTTGAATTTCTGAACCCTGGATCTATAGGAGCTTCACAATTGATTTTGCACATCAGCCATAATCACTTTATTTGATCGTGGAAAGTCATGCAAGCTGAACAAATCATCCATCTGCCGAGACATCTGTCGAGTTGGGTGCTGTCTGGCCACTGTTCAGCACTTCCAGGCCATGACTCACTTCGATTGATGGCATCCTACCAAAGCCAGCATAGCCACCTGTCAGTGGCAAGGGAAGGTGTCCAACGTTGCAAAAATTCGCAAACATACATGTGTATATATATATATATATGTGTGTGTGTGTGTACAATTATATACATAGTTCTGGAAACTTGAATGGAATTCTCGAAGTTCAAAGCCAGGCTGCTTGGCTCTCTGCTTGCCGATCTGGAGTCCCCGAAGCTACCTCAGCTGCCACTAACAAGGCAACATAAACTAACCCATGAGCCATCAAATCCATGAGACCTTATATCTATAATATACATACATACATATATATATATATATATCTGTCTATCCATATGTCATTATATATGCATGCATATAATGTATATATATATATATCACTACGTATATCTTTATACATCAGTATGTGTCACTACATATCATTATAGATCATTATGCATCATCATATACCATTATACTGTATATACTATCTATCATTAGATTAGATATCCATATCTACCATTATCTACTATTGTCAGAGCCCCATAAGCCAAGGACTGCGCTCATTTAGCTCCTTTCCAGTGTGGTGCCAAAACTGGGGTGACACTTTGTATCACCTAGGCACCTCGAAAGTCAACTGCATCAAAGCTAGAATTTGCAGTGCGGCGCATAGGTGATGGATCTCCTTGGACGCTTTTCCAGCAACATGATTTACGATGATCAACATGCCAAAGTCATCCAAAGTCCATCAAGTCCATCTGGTCACTGGTGGTCACGGCTTCTGACTTTCCCTGCAAGCCTATGCAAGCCTATGCAAGCCTTTGCATCCAAGGTGCTGGGATCAAAGGGGTAGTCCCAGTGGTCAGGGCGATCCCGGTGATCTCTAAAATGAATGGGGTCCACGCTCAAAGTCTGCGTTGGTGGAGGTGCATAATCGCCTCGGCATCACATCCGATTGCATTCATCAGGATGTATCGAAATGTACTGACATGTCTTGAAACGTATTGGAATGTATTGAAATGTCATACAGTATCAAATATTATCGTGCCTGCTGTGCGCATAGGAAATGAATTGCCCGTCCTCCAGAATCTCAATCAATTGCTCTGCAATTGTGATTGCATATGTGCGGCTAAGAAACGGCGAAAGTCGCCCACGTCATGACTTGAGCGCCAAGGTTGTGGATCTCGTGGCTCTCCTCAAACCATCACAAACCACCATGTTCGTAGACGAGGAGGGTGCCCAAACTTGATATTGTTTTGCACTCATTCATGTCGACCTCTCTCTTGTCTTGCCTCTTGGTTGGTTCGGGGGGCAGTAATGTCTTTATGTGCGTTTTCCTGTAGCACTTATTCATGTCGACCTCTCTCTTGTCTTGCCTCTTGGTTGGTTGGGGGGGCAGTAATGTCTTTATGTGCGTTTTCCTGTAGCACTCATTCATGTCGACCTCTCTCTTGTCTTGCCTCTTGGTTGGTTGGGGGGGCAGTAATGTCTTTATGTGCGTTTTCCTGTAGCACTCATTCATGTCGACCTCTCTCTTGTCTTGCCTCTTGGTTGGTTGGGGGGGAGTAATGTCTTTATGTGCGTTTTCCTGTAGCACTCATTCATGTCGACCTCTCTCTTGTCTTGCCTCTTGGTTGGTTGGGGGGGCAGTAATATCTTTATGTGCGTTTTCCTGTAGCACTCATTCATGTCGACCTCTCTCTTGTCTTGCCTCTTGGTTGGTTGGGGGGGCAGTAATATCTTTATGTGCGTTTTCCTGTAGCACTCATTCATGTCGACCTCTCTCTTGTCTTGCCTCTTGGTTGGTTGTAGCACTCAGTAATATCTTTATGTGCGTTTTCCTGTAGCACTCATTCATGTCGACCTCTCTCTTGTCTTGCCTCTTGGTTGGTTGGGGGGGCAGTAATATCTTTATGTGCGTTTTCCTGTAGCACTCATTCATGTCGACCTCTCTCTTGCCTCTTGGTTGGTTGGGGGGGCAGTAATATCTTTATGTGCGTTTTCCTGTAGCACTCATTCATGTCGACCTCTCTCTTGTCTTGCCTCTTGGTTGGTTGGGGGGGCAGTAATATCTTTATGTGCGTTTTCCTGTAGCACTCATTCATGTCGACCTCTCTCTTGTCTTGCCTCTTGGTTGGTTGGGGGGGCAGTAATATCTTTATGTGCGTTTTCCTGTAGCACTCATTCATGTCGACCTCTCTCTTGTCTTGCCTCTTGGTTGGTTGGGGGGGCAGTAATGTCTTTATGTGCGTTTTCCTGTAGCACTCATTCATGTCGACCTCTCTCTTGTCTTGCCTCTTGGTTGGTTGGGGGGGCAGTAATATCTTTATGTGCGTTTTCCTGTAGCACTCATTCATGTCGACCTCTCTCTTGTCTTGCCTCTTGGTTGGCTGGGGGGGCAGTAATGTCTTTATATGCGTTTTCCTGTAGCACTCATTCATGTCGACCTCTCTCTTGTCTTGCCTCTTGGTTGGTTGGGGGGGCAGTAATGTCTTTATGTGCGTTTTCCTGTAGCACTCATTCATGTCGACCTCTCTCTTGTCTTGCCTCTTGGTTGGTTGGGGGGGGGCAGTAATGTCTTTATGTGCGTTTTTCTGTAGCACTCATTCATGTCGACCTCTCTCTTGTCTCGCCTCTTGGTTGGTTGGGGGGGCAGTAATGTCTTTATGTGCGTTTTCCTGTCGCAACTCATCATCATGTCGACCTCTCTCTTGTCTTGCCTCTTGGTTGGTTGGGGGGGCAGTAATATCTTTATGTGCGTTTTCCTGTAGCCCTCATTCATGTCGACCTCTCTCTTGTCTTGCCTCTTGGTTGGTTGGGGGGGGCAGTAATATCTTTATGTGCGTTTTCCTGTAGCACTCATTCATGTCGACCTCTCTCTTGTCTTGCCTCTTGGTTGGTTGGGGGGGGCAGTAATATCTTTATGTGCGTTTTCCTGTAGCACTCATTCATGTCGACCTCTCTCTTGTCTTGCCTCTTGGTTGGTTGGGGGGGCAGTAATATCTTTATGTGCGTTTTCCTGTAGCACTCATTCATGTCGACCTCTCTCTTGTCTTGCCTCTTGGTTGGTTGGGGGGGCAGTAATATCTTTATGTGCGTTTTCCTGTAGCAC
>CAMXCT020005556.1:1351371-1363871 GCA_947184155.2 Cladocopium goreaui
GCTCTTCGTTGTTGGGGGGCAGTAATATCTTTTGTGCGTTTTCCTGTATCACTCTTCATGTCGACCTCTCTCTTGGTCTTGCCTCTTGGTTTGTTGGGGGGGCAGTAATGTCCTTTATGTGCGTTTTCCTGTATGCACTCATTTCATGTCGATCTCCTCTTGTCTTGCCTCGTGGTTGGTTTGGGGGGCATAATATCTTTATTGCGTTTTCCTGTAGCACCCATTCATGTCGACCTCTCTCTTGTCTTGCCTCTTCGGTTGGTTGGTGGGCAGTAATGTCTTTCTGTGCGTTTTCCTGTACACTCATTCATGTCGACCCCTCTCTCTCTTGTCTTGGCCTCTTGGGTTGGTTTGGGGGGGCATAATATCTTTAGTGCGTTTTCCTGTAGCACTCTATTCATGTCGACCTCTCTCTTGTCTTGCCTCTTGGTTGGCTGGGGGGGCAGTAATGTCTTTATGTGCGTTTTCCTGTAGCACTCATTCATGTCGATCTCTCTCTTGTCTTGCCTCTTGGTTGGTTGGGGGGGCAGTAATGTCTTTATGTGCGTTTTCCTGTAGCACTCATTCATGTCGATCTCTTTCTTGTCTTGCCTCTTGGTTGGTTGGGGGGGCAGTAATGTCTTTCCGTGCGTTTTCCTGTAGCACTCATTCATGTCGACCTCTCTCTTGTCTTGCCTCTTGGTTGGTTGGGGGGGGCAATAATGTCTTTATGTGCGTTTTCCTGTAGCACTCATTCATGTCGACCTCTCTCTTGGCTTGCCTCTTGGTTGGTTGGGGGGTCAATCATGTCTTTATGTGCGTTTTCCTGTAGCACTCATTCATGTCGACCTCTCTCTTGTCTTGCCTCTTGGTTGGTTGGGGGGCAGTAATGTCTTTATGTGCGTTTTCCTGTAGCACTCATTCATGTCGACCTCTCTCTTGTCTTGCCTCTCGGTTGGTTGGGGGGGGGCAATAATGTCTTTATGTGCGTTTTCCTGTAGCACTCATTCATGTCGACCTCTCTCTTGTCTCGCCTCTTGGTTGGTTGGGGGGGCAGTAATGTCTTTATGTGCGTTTTCCTGTAGCACTCATTCATGTCGACCTCTCTCTTGTCTTGCCTCTCGGTTGGTTGGGGGGGCAATAATGTCTTTATGTGCGTTTTCCTGTAGCACTCATTCATGTCGACCTCTCTCTTGTCTCGCTACTTCGTTGGTTGGGGGGGCAGTAATGTCTTTATGTGCGTTTTCCTGTAGCACTCATTCATGTCGACCTCTCTCTTGTCTTGCCAACATGGCTTTTGTCAAAGACAAAATTCATCCCAACAGGCCTATGTAGATACCACCTGGTTCACTGAAAAGTTACCTAAATTCAGGACGAAAAACCTGCGCGATCCCTTGTAAGGGTCGTTTTCAACATCTATGCCTGAAAAAAAGGAAGTTGACTTCATGCATAATTTGATGCCCATCTGGAAACAATCTATAAATAAAATGAAGATCATAGACACCGATGCACAATGATAAAAATAGGCTTGCCACTACAGAGAAACGTCCCTACACTTCATGACTTCATTGCTTAACATGTTGAAGCTCGTCAAGACGGCCCTGAGATTCGGGCAACTCCCCCCCCGTCTACCCATCATGTTGTTTCAAAAGGTGTTTCAGATAAATTTTCAGATGGTGCTTTTAAATGCTTTTAAGGCTTTTAAGTGTTTCTTTTGGTGTCCTGGCGCGCCGAAGCTATCAAAACTGTCCCGTCTCTCGTTGCAATCAGGAGACTGAGGCGATCCCGGCGATCCCGGCCGTCCCCATAGTCACGGGGATCATATGGAGAATAGTCGCGGTATTCGCGGTGGTCGCGGCCATCTGGACGACCTCTGTGATCTCTGTCTCTGTAATCTCTGTAAGGCGGTTCCTTACTGGCGCTCCCTCGATTGGGTGAAGCTTCACCTGAGCCAAGGATGTAATGGTCAGGGTGGCCTTCATGATTCTTTCTGATCTACACTTTCTATGACCTATGACTTTCTGCCATTTGATTTTCAGCTGGCCGGATGTGATGTCCCATGCCAAAAACGTCCAAAAACAATGCGCTGAGGAACGTCCCATGCCACGGTCCACGCCCTGGGGAGTGTGGTCACCTTGGATAGACGCAGCCAGGCTGAGGGAAGCACCCTACATGCCCATGGGAAATTGACGCTGTCAAACACTGTCAATATGAGAAAAGATAGATCGCACCCCAAAAGTCATCCTTCTGCACCTTCTGCAGCCATGTGGCGTGAGTTAGAATGCTCATCAGCGCTACTTGCGCGCGGCACATCTTTGCTGGTTCGTACATCGCGGAGTTTGAAGACCTGGACATTGCCAGATGACATGGGATGACATGGGATGACATGGGATGACATGGGATGACACAAGGCTCCAGTTTGGGGTTGGGATGGGGAAGTCTATGGGAAGCCCTTCGTCCCTGCCGGTGATCGGCCTTGCCAGGTCTGTAGGGTTTCTCCACGAAGACCCCCGTGGACTTCCCACGAATTGGAGTGGAACTTTCTGGCTCCTTGAGGCGAGGCGACGGAATGATGTTTTTCTGCGGTCATCTAACAATGATATGTACATGGCAGACCAAGCTTAGCTGAGAAAGCTTTGGTCTCCGCAAGTTACAACAAAATTAAATCAACTGCCCCTGGGTAGCATGGAACATGTCCAGATCAGTCTTGACACTTCGGTGATCTTCGATATCTTCAATCTTGGGGCCACAGAAGGGTTACCCAGGCCATCCAAGGCCCACATCCCTCGCAGCGCCAAGAATCCATGATAGCCGCAGCGCTACCCAGCACCCAAACAGCAGACGCTGGTGGCCACAAGGCCAAGCGAAATCACACAAAATGACCTTGACCCTTTTGTTTTATATTGTTTTGGGATGGCTCCACCTACAGGTAAGGATTGCTCTCTGTCTCTCTCCTAGCCATTGGTCAAAAATTGGCAAATACATTCAGCCGGCGAGAAGCTTGCACGCAATCTATGCAAAGCTAGAGTGCTAGACAGTGTTAGAGTGAAGTGCCATTCCTACGGTGCCAACTGCGAAGAACTGAAAGGAGCCGGCCGTCAAGCTGGTCCTACGCCTCCCTCACCTTGAGCCGAACCGCCGAAGAGGCGGGCTCGCTTGTGCTACAAGAAACATCAAGAAACCCACGTCTCAGCCAGATACGAAGAAAATGCGAAGATGCGAAGATGCGAATAGAATCCCCGCAGAATCTAGTTTCCGTCCCTGCAAATGCTCTTTGTGTTTTCCCTGCCGTCCCCCTCCTGGATTTGATAGATGCGTTTCAAATCCCGCTCCATGTTTTTTGGTCTCTTCTTTCTTGGGCTCTTGCCCTGCTCTGGTTGGCACCCTGCTTGGGCATCACCTGCTCCTTGGTCATCATCTTTCTCAACATTCATCAGCTGATCTGATGTCCACGGCCATGTCTGTCAGTGCAAATGATGTCGTTTGGGGCATTCTGCGCACCAGCGCAGTTGTATTCCAACTCGTCCATTAACCTCAGAGCGTGTGCTGGCATTCAACCCCAAGCAGTTGCATCCTTGGATTTTCTGAAACAGTCTGGACAGTCGCTGCAGTCACTCACTACATTGCAGCACAAGGAACTGTAGGAAAGACACGTCTTGACCTTGGCAACCGCATCGATTGCTCTGCAAGGAGTCAATGGCGAATTTGGGAACATGATTTTTCAACTGCCAACTGCTTCCAGGGGACCTTTGGAGGAGAAGTAGGCCACATTCTCCGACCAAATGATCGGCTTGAACATTTGAACCACACTTCTGGCTCCGGCAATGACCTCTTTTTCCATCCCTTCCACATCGATCTTTATCAGTCGAACCCCATCAATGGGGGGAAGGCCGAGAAGCTCAACCCCAGCAGATGGAACCACTCCAAGTAACTCATCCATGGTCAAGACTGTGACTCTTTCAGGTGCAACATCCCAATCATACATTTGCATCACTTCTTCGGGCTTCATATCCTGCTGTTGGTGAAGTTTCACCCCTCCTGGCGATGAGAAGAACCGGAATTGGGGGGGTCGTGCCTCAAAACTGGCACGAGCCGCTCCCAGACCCACTGGGGGCAACCAGACGTTGCTCAAGCCGTTGATGGCCACATTGGATGCCACAATCTGACGTAACCATCGGAATGGCTCCACTGCAATGACCTTTCCAGCAGCCCCCACCCGCTCTGCAAAGGGCAAAGTGTAGCACCCCAGGTTGGCACCGACATCGATGACCGTATCACCGGGTTGCAGGATTGACTGCATCTCGTATGACTGCAAAGGGTTCATGGAGCCATGCTGCTTCATCCAGTGCCCAATGTTTGTGTCGTAAAAGGGCAAAACGAAGGCATGAGGAGCTCGGTCCTTGGAGTGCTCTTCAAGTATCATATATATATATATGATATAATATGTAAACAGTAAACACATCATAGTACATCGCCATGGGAACTAGCTTTCTTCACTGCATGAATCAAGTGACAGAAAATAAACGACAAGGAAAAATGCGTTGTTTGTCAAAGATGTATTTATGTTCATTCATATATATATATATACACACACAATTCACATATATATATATATAAGCCACACAACGTCTGAGTCTGAGACCCGACTTCGACGGTGTCCTTCCCAGGAGTCGGAACCAATGGTTCCATGCAACTGCTCAGTCACACCTGGCATGGAAATGCTGCAAGGCTAAAATCACCGGATTTCTTGGCGCACGTGTTCACAGGCAGCACGGGTGAAGTGCTGTGAGGCTGTTTCAGCATGTGTCAGCATGTCTCAGCATGGTTCAACATGTAAATGGCCTGGTCGCTGCATGGCTTCCAAAGCTGCAGCTGCCATGGGGGTGGGTGGGCGCTGCTGCCGCGGGCTTGATGACAACATTTCCTGCTCCACCTCCTCGCAGTTGCTCAAATGCTAAAATTTGGAGCTAAAAGTTCTCATTTGCACTGTCCATCGATTTTTCTATGGTTTTAATCGATCTTTCCGTTGTTTTAATTCAGTGTTCCATGGTTTTTACTCAATGTGTCCATGGTTTCAATTGATTTTTCCATGGTGTTCATCGATTGTTCCATGGTTTCAATGGGTTCTTCCATGGTGTTAATCGATTTGTGGTTTCAATTGATTTTGCCGTGGTTTTAATCGATTTGTCCATGTACAACATGCACCTGGTGAACATGCAGAATATAGGTTGAGGCACAGCGGTGTTGGGTGTAAATAGTTTCATTGGATGCTATCATAGTGTTGGTTTAGGTTACATTTGGGGTTTGGTTTTAGGTTATATTTGGGGTTTGGTTTAGGGTGATGGTTTATGAAGGGTTGCCTCAGGGCTTATTTAGGGTTGGTTACGGTTGGTTTAATCTTTACTTATATAGGTTATTTAGGGTTGGTTTAGGGCGTATTTAAAGTTTGTTGAAGGTTGGATTAAGGTGCATTGAGAGATACGGGATATGTTTATAAACACAATATATAAACATGTATATCATTTATTATGTATATAAGGTAGGTTGAGGCACAACCTTGTTGGGTGTACTGGGTGTAAATAGTTTCATTGGATGTTATCAAAGTGTTCCTATAAGTTCTATTGTTGGATTGGGTTTGCCTCTCTTATAAAATTACAAAACGCTATCATGTTATATCAGTTTGTTTTTTATCAGTTCTCATTGATGTTTTACTCGTTGTCGGCACGATAGTGGCAGCATACTGCCAAGAAACCACAGAAGCCAAAAGAACAAGAAGCCAAAAACAACAAAAGAAAAAAAAAACGGAAACTATATACTATAATTACCAGTAGTACCCGCACGAGGCGGGGCGGAAGTTGCCTTAAAGATATATATAAGACCTTTCTCATCTATAGAACTTGCATGCGCCGTGCGCCAGCCAAGCCCGTGCGTGCCTGCACTCTGCGAAACTGGTGTCTTGTTTCACATGTCACATTTCAAGCTCCACTTCACACTTCACACTTGACAGTCTTCACACTCCACACTACACACTTCACACTGCACTCTTCACACTGCACTCTTCACACTGCACCCTTCACAGTCAACACTTCACTTCACACTGTACTCTTAAGACTCCGCACTTCACACTTCACACTCCACACTTCACACTTCACACTGCACTCTTCGCACTCCAAACTTCACACTTCACAGTCCACACTTCACGCTTCACACTCCACACTTCGCACTGCACTCTTCACGCCCTTTCTCACTGCACTCTTCACACTCCAAACTTCACACTTCACACTGCACTCTTCACGCCACACACTTCACACTGCACTCTTCACACCCCACACTTCATCTCATCTGAGCTCTTCTCACCTTATCCCAGCTCAGCTCTTCTCATCTCATCTCTTCTCATGTGTCATCTAAGCTTTCATGAATCACTTCCCAGTACTACTACTAATCACTGTCGCAGCCTTGATGCATCCACTCCAATACGATTTACGATCTTCAGCTGCAAAAGACAATAGTATTACGCATGCAGCTGCTGCGCCAAGCAACCTTGACGCAGCCATTACAATGCGATCTGCAAAGACTGAGTTGCAAAACACAATAGAACTACGCGCAACGGCGTCGGAAATCGCAGCTCCAAAACCGGATCTCGACGCCAAAGCGACAAAAAGACGATTTTGAAGCACTTTTTAAAAGGAATTTTAAAAGGAAAATTATTAGCGCCAAAATTGCGAAAATCTGCTGACAAATCATTGTCGCAGCCTGGATGCAGCCATTCCAATACGATTTACGCTGTTCAACTGCAAAAGACAATAGTATTACGCATGCAGCCGCGGCACCGAGCAACCTTGACGCAGCCACTACAATGCGATCTGCAAAGACTGAGTTGCAAAGCACAATAATAGAACTACGCGCAACGGTGTAGCAGAAAAAAGACGATTTTGAAGCACTTTTTAAAAGGAATTTTAAAAGGAAAATTATTAGCGCCAAAGTTGAAAAAATCTGCTGACAAATCACTATCGCAGCGTGGATGCAGCCATTCCAATACGATTTACGATGCTCAGCTGCAAAAGACAATAGTATTACGCATGCAGCCGCGGCACCGAGCAACCTTGACGCAGCCATTACAATGCGTTTCGCAGCATCCCGTAGCAAACCTGCACCTATCTACGGACGTGGCAACACCAAATGACAACAATCATGCAGCCATTCCAATGCGATCTGCCACCACAGCTTCAAGAAGCGCATAGAACTACGCACACAGGAACAACCACTCGTTGCAAAACACATAGGAGGAACAATTCGCGACAGAACCGACCCCAGCCGCACCCGTCGCACAGACGAGGTACCTTTCATCGCCGGCTGCAGCCACTTTACACGGAAAAACACAAGGTTTCGTGCTCCGGCTTCCTCCCCAAAACATAGCCCATGCAACATTCATGCAGCCATTACAATGCGATCTGCAACCACAGCTTCAGGAAACGCATAGAACTACACCACAGGAACAACCACTTGTTGCAAAACATATAGAAGGAACCAATCGCGCCCGGAACGACCGCAGCCGCACCCGTCGCACACACGAGGTACCTTTCATCGTCGCCTGCAGCCACTTTACACGGAAAAACACCAGGTTTCGTGCTCCGGCTTCCTCCCCAAAACATAGACCATGCAACATTCATGCAGCCATTACAATGCGATCTGCAACCACAGCTTCAGGAAACGCATAGAACTACACCACAGGAACAACCACTTGTTGCAAAACACATAGAAGGAACCAATCGCGTCCGGAACGACCCGAGCCGCAACCGCCGCACAGACGAGGTACCTTTCATCGCCGGCTGCAGCCACTTTACACGGAAAAACACAAGGTTTCGTGCTCCGGCTTCCTCCCCAAAAGATAGCCCATGCAACATTCATGCAGCCATTACAAGGCGATCTGCAACCACAGCTTCAGGAAACGCATAGAACTACGCACACAGGAACAACCACTTGTTGCAAAACACATAGAAGGAACCAATCGCGTCCGGAACGACCCCAGCCGCAACCGCCGCACAGACGAGGTACCTTTCATCGCCGGCTGCAGCCACTTTACACGGAAAAACATAAGGTTTCGTGCTCCGGCTTCCTCCCCAAAACATAGCCCATGCAACATTCATGCAGCCATTACAATGCGATCTGCAACCACAGCTTCAGGAAACGCATAGAACTACACCACAGGAACAACCACTTGTTTGCAAAACACATAGAAGGAACCAATCGCGTCCGGAACGACCCCAGCCGCAACCGCCGCACAGACGAGGTACCTTTCATCGCCGGCTGCAGCCACTTTACACGGAAAAACACAAGGTTTCGTGCTCCGGCTTCCTCCCCAACTCACCACTTGCCTTCGTCACCGCTTCCCTTCCTCACCACTTCCCTTCCTCACCACTCCCCTTCATCATCACTTCCCTTCTTCACCACTTCCCTTCCTCACCACTTCCCATCGTCATTGCTTCCCCTCCTCACCACTTCCCTTCGTCACCACTTGCCATCGTCACCACTTCCCATCGTCACCACTTCCCTTCGTCACCACTTCCCTTCGTCACCACTTCCCATCGTCACCACTTCCCTTCGTCACCACTTCCCTTCGTCACCACTTCCCTTCGTCATCACCTCCCTTCGTCCACTTCCCTTCCTCACCACTTCCCTTCCTCACCACTTCCCATCTTCCCCACCTCCCTTCCGCACCATTCCCCTTCATCATCACTTCCCTTCGTCACCACTTTCCTCCGTCACCACTTCCCTTCGTCACCACTTCCCTTCGTCACCACTTCCCTTCGCCACCACTTCCCTTCCTCACCACTTCCCTTCGTCACCACTTCCCTTCGTCACCACTCCCCTTCCTCACCACTTCCCTTCCTCACCACTTCCCTTCCTCACCACTCCCCTTCATCATCACTTCCCTTCTTCACCACTTCCCTTCCTCACCACTTCCCTTCCTCACCACTTCCCTTCGTCACCACCCTGTGTCATAGCTTCTTATTCTTTTGTTGTGTATTGTTAGATAATGTATTGTTCTGTGATCTACCACCCTTCATCATCACGCACCACCCTTCATCATTCATCATAGTCAATTCCATTGATTCTTATTCTTCTATGATGTATTGTTAGATCACGCACCACCCTTCATCATAGTCAATTTCATCGCTTCTTATTCTTTTGTTATGTATTGTTAGATTACTGTTAGATCGTTAGATCACGCACCACCCTTCATCATAGTCAATTCCATCCAGTATAGATCGCGCACCACCCTTCATCATAGTCAATTCCATCAAGTATAGATCGCGCACCACCCTTCATCATAGTAAAAGTCATTCGTAACTCGGAAGTATTGCTTCCCAACTTCCTTTGATAAGGAGCCGAGTAGACAAAAGCCACAAAAGAGAGAGAGAGAGAGGAAAAAAACACAACTTTCTTATAAAACATTGTTGTTGTTCGTTTTTTTCTAATTCTTTGTCTGCACAACGGTTGCAGCAGGGTGCCAAGAAGCAAAGTGAAGCAAAAAGCCAAGAAGCCAAAAGCAACAAAAACCAACGAGAAGACACAACTCACAAAAGTCAGGAATCCCGAAGCCACAAAAGTCACAAAAGCATACAAAAGCCAAACTGAAAAACATTTTTTAATAGCCCTCCTTTAGTAAATTCAGTACAGCTTTGGATAGGTTTGGAATGTTTTGGATCGTTCTTCTACGTTTTCCTCCTGTCTGAAGGTTCCAATATCAACCAATCAACTCTTTGCATCTCTTTGCCACGCAACTGTTCTGCCCAGTGTCCTGTCCTGCGGCAACAAAATTGGGGGGTCCCAGAAGTTCGTAATCAGAAAGGTTGGCCAGTGTTGACCAACCACATTGAGACCACGTGGAGCTTCTGCATCCCAGACCATAGAGCCACACCTTGGGTGGCCACAATATCTCAAGATATTCCAAGATATTCCAATAACAATACAACCTTGACTGATTCTGCCATATGGGTTCACATGATTTCACATGGCTCATGTATGATTCATATCCGTTCAATGGCTTTTCAGCTGAAAGTCGCTGCGTACTTCTGCATCACAGCAGGCTCATGAAATGGAACACTTTGATCTGCTCCTCGTGGCAGTGCTGGTTGCCCTTCCATCGCTATCCGCTATCTACTACCCGCATCTACCCGCTACTACCTGCCCTTAGACCTTCAACCTGGAACTTCATGGAATTTCCAGCTGCAGCTGCAGCTGCTTGAATCTTCGGCTACCGAGATGAGCTTTCTGTAGTTGCAATGTGTTTCAAAGAAGTGTTCCTATGGAATAACGCTTCTGCCATACAAAGCTTCCCAAAAAAGTCAGGCCTGTCAAATAGACACAGCTTTGCATGATGCTTGTGAGCCTTCGTCTAGACACGAGGTGAGAGAAGTTTTGGAATATTGCCAAGTTGGATTCGTTTTGAAAGGCAAGCGTCCGTTGGCATTCAGCAAAAATTCTCGGCAGCTCTCCACAGTCAAGTTTGCCTTGCCGCTCAGCTAGGCAAAATATGCCACAGAATTATGCAAAAAAAAAAAGCCAATTCAGCCCACGGATATCCACAGAATATGTGCCAATGAGAGGCAAGGCCACCAGTGTCATTGTTCTGCCAGCCAAGCTCTTCTCGGCCTCAATGTAGTGTCACATCATCAACGGTTCCATGATTACTGGCCCTCTCAAAGGGATCCAATCATCTTAAAATGTTTCAGGCATGGGTGACCAATGCCATCGTTGGAGCTGCAGTCCTATTCCCATCGGTTCCCATCGGTTCCCATCGGTTCCCATCGGTTCCCATCGGTTCCCATCGGTTCCCATCGGTTCCCATCGGTTCCCATCGGTTCCCATCGGACCACGCCTGGAAGGATTTCCGCATGCCAACCCTCCCGCTGATCCCAGCGACGCGGTGCGCGCGAAATGAGGTAACAGCCATCGCAGCCATCGCCCAAAGGTGCGCACACCTGGGGTGACCAGCAACTGTTTCCTCTCTGAGACCATTGTGTTGGCCTTTGCAGAACCAGGTTGATACAGAACGAAATGAAGAAGTAGAGACTAGACAACATGCGCGCATGGTTCTATCTTGATTTTTCTAGTTGCATCTAGTTACATCAATGAATACATTGTATCCACCCGTACCCTCTGCAAATTTCTCTCACGGCTGTCGCACCTCCCAAGCTGCACAGCTCTCATTGCGAGAGCACTGTTCACGACACTCTTCCGGAGATCGTGGCTCTGGCCGCTGCAGAAGGTATGCCTCAGATTGCACAAGATTCCCTACTTGCGATTTTGGCATGTGTCCACAATGAGGTCATCCTTTCTAATCACTGCAGTGAAACTTGGCAACCAGCTGTTTCTTGATGGATATGAATTTGAAAAGAACAGCGCACTGGAAAAGCATCCAGAGCCTGGTTACAGCAATGTCTGCGTAGTGGAAAGCCTGATGCAAGGTTTCAGGGTCCGTGCTGAGTTTCACGAAGCCCCCTTTGTCTCCCTGCGCATCTAGGCCAGTTCCTTGCAATCCAGGCATGCCCAAACCACTTCCGGTGCCACCAGCTAAAGCACCTGGTGGGCATCAAAAAGATTGGTGGGTGGCCGGATGGCCCATAGGTCAACTGCCAAAACTTCTAGTATTGCTAGTGCTGCACGCCCCGCGCCTGTTCCATCCATGGCAGGAGCTGGGGCCATGCCACCAAGTCCACCCATGCCAATGCCTCCAAAACCGCCTCCACCAGAAGGAGGAGGCACGCCCAAGCCGCCGCCCAAGCCGCTGCCCAAGCCGCTGCCCAAGTTTCCAGCATTGCCAAAACCACCGAGTTGGCCGCCCTGGTTGCCAGGGCCTGTTTCTGCAGCTGTGTTTTATTTGATGGTCCGTTTCTCGCGTGCTAGAGTCGCTAGACTCCCAGGACGAACAAGCCCACAAAAAACTGTTCAACACTATATAATGACTTATTATAATTATATAATATTATATACATACTTAAAACTTCTATATGATGCTGAGATCAGCATCCGTGGTGCTACATGAAACATACCTGAAGCGTACTGAAGCGGCGACTGGGTAAAATTCCAAGATAAACGCATGGATGGAAAACGGATGGACCCGACCAGCAAATCGACGCACTCAAAACTCAGGTGTGCGCGGTGCGCACCTCCAAAGGCACTTGGGATTGGTTCACTGGGAGCGGCTGGCAACCCTCCACCTAGACCTCCAAAAGCACCGCCTTGAGCGCCAAGACCGCCGCCAAGACCGCCGCCCAGGCCACCGCCCAGGCCACCGCCCAGGCCGCCGCCCAGGCCGCCGCCCAGGCCGCCGCCCAGGCCGCTCCCAAGGCCGCCGCCTATGCCACTACCTAAGCCGCCGCCTAAGCCACCGCCTAAGCCGCCTGAGAGTGGCGGCTGACCACCAAGGCCTGTCTGAGCAGCTCAAAACCGAACAATTTCAACATATGTCGCCAATGTTCCATTCAATTCTTTGCAATTCTCATGATTTTGGATTT
>CAMXCT020005556.1:1368871-1437047 GCA_947184155.2 Cladocopium goreaui
CCATGCAGATTTTGTCAGATTCGGAACTTTGACTTCACACACATAGGTGATCATAGGTGCCTTGTATTGGAATGCCTTGTGGGGGGTTCGGGTGATGGTGGATCCGACTCTCATCATCTCTCTGCCATCCTCTGCCTCTTTGGCTTGGCTGCAGCCTTTGCAGCCTTCACAATCTCCAAGAGATGTGGTGCTTCGCGCTCTTCCTGGGAGGAAATGCAATAGAAGAGCAACAACATCCAACAGCAATCGCTGATTGGTTTAAAAAAATGTCTAAAAAAATGAAAGCAATTGTGATATCCTGTGATACCAAACTGTTGGACTGCAAGTTTCCATCTGCCCGCGCAGTCTTTCACAATTCTGCTCATGTCTGCTCATGTGCTAGCTACTCTACCAATGTTTATTGTCATTGAATATGCGCTAGTGAGTGGCTTGCAAGCCGAGCCACTGATGTCAAATTGGGCGCGCTCGAGAAATGAACTTCTTTCACCGTTCCTTGATGCAACTTGTGCATTCCACTGGTAAGCTGTTTGACATTTGCATGCAAATAGAAGGCCTTATGCAAGTCCTGGTCCAACTTATCAGTCAGTGTGCAAACTAGTCCGGCACAAAGTTGGCTTTTCATACCGCCCTTTTCAAGTTGTCGCCCGACGTGGTGATCTATATCATTGTTGTCAAGCAAGTCTGATACCAAAAGAATCAGAAACACCATGGAGCACCAAACTGCTAGTGGTACGACACATGCAAAGGAGGCAACATCACCTTGTCTTTTCATCTGCAGATGCAGTGTGATAGCAGACAGACAGACAGACAGACAGACAAACAGACAGACAGACAGGCAGGCAGGCAGACAGACAGGCAGACAGATAAACAGATAGACAGATAAACAGATAAACAGATAAACAGATAAGCAAATAAACAGATACAGAGAGAGAGAGAGAGACTCACAGAGAGAAGGAGACAGAGAGAAGATAGAGGGAAGACAGAGAGAAGGAGACAGAGAGAAGGAGACAGAGAGAAGGAGACAGAGAGAAGGAGACAGAGAGAAGACAGAGAGAAGGAGACAGAGAGATAGAGAGATAGAGAGAGGGAGCGGGAAAAAGACTCAGAGCCTCAACCACCTTTCGGTCCATCAGTGGATTCGTTCTGCAATCCATGCATCACAACAGCTCACCTCCCCTATAGGATTCCTATCTTTGAAACTTCCGCCGCCGCCTGTGCAGCACTGTGTTACATTTAATTCGTAACTTTTTAAGAACGCTCCCTGGATATCAAGTCCAAGAGTCCAAAACGATGAAGTAGTGCTTGACGGGACCGGCCCCCACCAGAACCAGCAGCACAGACAAAGATCGCATCAGACTGGGCAAGAAAAAAGACCCACTAAGGCCATCCAAGATCACTAAGCTGAAGATTGCATACATGTGTTTAACTCGTCTTCTTCAGTAAGGCACTGCCGCAGTCAAAAACAACTTTGAGACCAAACTTGCCTAGCTGAAGGTTGCTTTTGTCCCTATGGCAGAACCTCATCTGCCTGCGTGCTCTTCACTGCCCGCTGCACTCCCTTGGTAGCGGAGCTCTTTCCATGACCTGACAGAAACAAACAGCCGTGCAGCCCTTCTCAGGATTTTGGCAACCAGGTTCACGCCAACAATCTGTCAACAAATCTCAGATGCGCTCTCCAAGAAGCGAGACGTTTCACCGGCGTGGGGATGATCATCCAAGCTAAACAAAAAACTATTGATGCAAGCTAGCAGAATTCATGTTGATGAAAATGCCCCGAGCCTATACCCATTCAATCTCACAGCATGCCAAGTACGATGAACATGCCTGCAGCTGCAGGCCGTCTGGCCACCATTGCAGGAGTTGGGGAACTTGTGGGCCTTGACTCGACTGGCTTTTGAGCCAACTGGCCCGTTGGCGTTTCATCCTGCCCAATCACCACACCACCGATAGCACCCCATTTATGGACAGGGGGTGCACAGGGTCAAAAGTCAATCTAGGGCAGTTTCACAGAAATATGTTGGAATATTAGTCTCCTACCAAGAAGGTTCGTTATACAGAACAACTATATACAACTGCCACCATTGTGCTCACTATCTCTCTCTCTCTCTCTCTCTCATGTCAAATACAAGTAGCTCGTCATTGAGTCACGGAGTTTTCTTTTCATGCAAACCATGCGCAGGCCGATGCTTGGACCATGTGGGCTACTTCGTGGTTCCAATCAACATCAAGCGGTAAAGCTTGGACAAGTTCTCAAAAGTACAAAACACGTTGAACACCTTCTGGGCCGCTAGTCAATAATCCACAGTATCAATATTCAATAACAGAAATGTGTATATACCCGTATGTTATGTTACATAAATAAAGATAGATGTAGAGATACACCGATGGATATATAGATACATAGATATATATATAATACATACATATCGGTATGTAGAGATCTATAGATAGATATACAGATCTATGGGTGCGCGTACATGTATATATAATGTTTATTCATTCATTTATTTATTTATATTTAAGAACAAGAAATGTAGAGATATATAGAGATCTAAAGATATATATATATACATATACACATATATATAGAGAGAGAGCGAGAGAGAGACACACACACACAGAGACATAGAGAGAGAGAGAGATATATATATATGGAGACATATAAAGATACATAGAGATATTTAGAGATATCTATTATTATATATATATAATATATATTATATAAATATATACAGAGATATGATATATTTATATAGAGATATATAGAGATGCAGAGGGATACAAAGAGAGATAGCAAGAGATTCATGGTAGATGTACATCTAGATTTAGATTCTAGATCAATCTTAGACACTTCCATGAACCTTTCATCCACATGGCCTAGGCGCCAGCCATCTGTGGATACTTAATTGATGCATAGTTCGGAAGCAGCTGGCAGGGGCATCGAGGGTCCTCAGCCCCTCTGCATTGCCAAAAAGTGATGCTACCCAAAGCAGCTTCAACTGCCAGAAAAAAAACACCCGAACTGTTTCACAATGGGTCATGAAATTCTAAGACAAGGTGTCAAGGGTATCTAACTGACTGAGATAATCTGAGGCTATGAAATTCTTTAACTGTTGGGGCGAACGACAGATTTCATGACCCCCACAATATTCACGTCAAAATCACACAATGACCTTCTTTTCAAGAAGATCCTTGGAGTGTTGTTGCTGCAGAAAGCCATACATGTACGTGACGTGCTTCAGAGGCAAGCACACCTGTGCCATGAAACTAATGAAACTTACACTGCGACTGGAGGACATGACAAAGTATTGAGTATGCAGAGTTGTGACATGTCAGGACCAGGAGGAAGATGCAATGTACATCCTTGTACAGCATCTGCAAACCTAGCTGTACAGCTAAGAGCGCCGGATAGCATTCGCTGAGCCATCTCAGCAGTTGCGCAGCACCCACGCATCTGCTTGAGAATGAATCTCCTTCCAACCAAATGCTGCAAGCCATGCCTGCTTGGCCTCTCTCATAAGCTTCCATCCATAGCTACCAAACAGAAGAACTGAAAGAAAATCTGCCTGTGTCGAGGGAATGCGTCTCAAGCTACAACTGGATTTAATCTGGGTGCCTCTTGACATTTATGATCCATCAACCTGAACGCATCCACATTGTTTGTGCTAGTGAATGCTATGAAAATGGCTCCTCATACATGCGATGCATGAAGCATTGCGTCTGATAGAAGCTTTTGTAAAACGCAGCCTGGCAATCACGGTCGTACCAGTGTCGAGAAGAACCAAAGCAGAAAAACATTGGCCTGCTCCACACTGCCAAAGGCTGGCTCTTTGTGCAACCAGGCCAAGAACCTCAATTGATACAATTGATGCTGCAAGCAACAAATTGCTGGAGCAGCACCAAAGAACATATGTCAAATGTTCATCTGGGTGTGTGCATGCGCACACTGCACACGTGTGTATGTTCATGTACAAACGTATATAGAGCCGTTCTTCAGCGTCTGCAGTGTCTCTGGACGTCTCTAGCATCTTCGGTGCTTGCTTTGTCTTTGGATCGAAAGTCTTGCACCTCTACATCGCTTTCAAAACACAAAGTTCACCAAAGTTCTTGTCTTTACGATCTTTCACATATGTACGCATAGTGCAGTGTCACGCTCCATTGTTGATGGTGGAAGAGTTTGAAACCTTAAATGCTGGTTGTGTGCGTGTCAACTATTAAAACATTATAAATTATAAAACTAATGCACTGATGGTGCACTGTGCTCACCCATCTCAAATATCCAGGTTGCCTCTCTTCGTTTTCTGCTCGCTGGCAGCTTCTCTCATAGAGATCGTCTACATCCTGTTGCTCTTCGTGACATTTTGAAACACGTCGTAACACATCGTAACATGCGACCTATAGCCAAGACCAACAGTGCAAAAAGTCGATCTGCCTTGGCCTTCGATCTGGCTGCCTGCCACATATGCGTAACATCAGTAACAGTAACATCAGCATCACACTGCCAGATCTTCCAGGCTCAAATTGATTCAGATTGATTTCAAATTGATTCAAGCTCATGCTAAACACACCATCAGTGTAGTATAGCCGCACACCTCTGCCTCCACTTGACCTCGGACGGTCAGTTCATGATGTTGGCAAATGTCAGGTCATAAAGCATCATAAAGCATCAGTGCGGCCTAGGAGCTTTGTGCATATCTGTTGACGATGTTGGCAAGCTTTCCCATTGCTGCTTCAATTGCGTCTTGCACCTGTGTGAAGTCATCACGCATAACCGGCTGTGGTGTCTATGGCACATGATTTTTTTCTGGTGCACTAGTGACTAGCTTGCATGGGCAGCCAAAATCTTCGAATCCTGCCTTTTGCACGATTTCAAGCAATCCGTGCTGGTTCCGCAGGGCACTTCTTGCCTGCATTTGGAAGCTTCAGCACCTTTAGTTCGCAGCCGCTCCTTCTGGCACCAGCCTCTTTGATCTGGCTCCGGAGCTCAGAATGGACAAAGGGAGGGAACTTCAACGTCTTGCCTGTCAGGCCAACAGCCCCTCTTAGCATACAACTTGGACAACCAAATGCGGGAAAGGCGTTTGCACAGATGCGAGAGAAGTTGGCCTGTCAGTCCACCAGAAGTCTTCAACTTTTCATTGATAACGACCTCGTGAAGGAAGCAGACCAGAGCTACAGTGTACTACAGTGTATTACCAAACAATACCAAGCAGTACCAAGCATTCAAGGCAACTCTCAGGTGCCAGACCCATCGATCCCGAAGCAAACATGCCACAATATTCTCGGGGAGGTCGTACATATTTTGGTAACCTACAAGACATTGGAAGACGAGTCAGTTCCTGGACAAGTGGTGGTGCGTTGCTGAGCTCAGCGCCCCAGAAGTGTTGGAGCATAGCTGTCTCTCCAAAGGCAAAAATAAATGGAAACGGAGCTTCCTTGGAACAAAACTTGGGTTGAATTAGCATGTCAGCTGACACCCCTGACAGCAAGTCCAAAGAATTGCAAGCGGCTGTAAATACTTTCCAGGAGGTCCGCTAAAGTGTTAAAACGAAGCAATTAACTTAAACTGAGATGTCGTCCACCAGAGGCACGTTTTGCAATTCCTCCGGTGGCCATGGAGCGCAAACAAAGAGATGTTGCCACTTGAACGGCCACAACCTGAAGGCAGCGTGTCAACTCCAGCTAGCAGACCGTCGCAAACAAATCGGGACGAATGACCAAACCAAAGCACTGCAACGTTCCGCTGCAGTCGAAAGTGCAGAGTGAAACTGTGGAAAACGCTCAGCCCTCTTAGTGCCAGACATGCCCCTTAGCAAAAAGGCGACCACACAGGTTCGCTGGGCATCACCAAAAAGAACCACCTGCAATGGGCGCAACTCCATTTGAGTTTCAAAATGGTTCATAGTTGGGGGTTGGAATACACCAAATTCAGACACATGGGGTTATGGAAATCACGATTGAGAAGCTCGAAACACTGCCCTTCAACTTGCCGTTCTGGCCTGTTGCTCCAACAGAACGCAAGGCAGCAGTTTCAATATTACCTTGGGCCAAAGCGGCCAAAGCGACATCTGATTACAAACCAAACGATCGAACGCGGAAATTCAAACAGCACATAGAGAAGAACTAGCCCTGACTTTGCATGAAGCGTGGTTGGCGGCCTCCTCCAATAGCCTGTCTCCCCATCTCATCAGGAGTGTCAAGAGGCCCCACCAGCCTTGCCACCTGTCACATGGACAGTGTGGCGCAAACATGGCAAGTCGTGGTCAGATTACACTCGCCTTGCCAATGTATGCGCCAACGGACTCGAACTCTCATGGCGAGTGAGGTTACCCAGCTGGGACCAATCGCATCCCTTGGACAAGAGCCTTGGCAGCAGCGCCACAAGTGCATAGGGAATCAAGAATCAAGGTGAAATTGTTGGCAGGTTCAAACAGTTCAACTGGGCTTTGTTCGGGGCCGGGTATGAAACACTGGAATTGGAACATCAACCTGCGGATCTGGAAAAGTGGCAAATAGTGGCGGCTCTCACAGGCCATCATCCTTCATGACCCCACCATGCAGCTGGAGAACTCCCGGGGCATCCTTTGAGTCATCGCCCTCAGACCTAGAACTCTGGGCGAGCCCAAAAGATCTGAAACCTGGTCACAGCATATGGCAGCCAAGGTCATTAACAAGTCTCCTATGCGAAGCTTTGTGTGAAATGTCAGCTGAAATCACAGTATAAAAGCTCGGGGTGACCTAGGTGCACACACTCGCATTTACAAAGTAAAGTTTTTACATGGTTTCATTATGTGTCTACCATGTCTTTACAGCTAAATGTCTTTACATGTCTTTACTATGTATTTTCTGCTTGATGTGATCACTGCCAGTCGGCACAGCGCCTCCACTCCACGTGCCAGCTTTGCCATGCCAGCTCTGTTGATCCGCTCCAGGATGGCTGGAGCCTTGGCCAGGTTCCTACGGAGGAGATCCAGCAAGGTGAAGCTGAAGTCAAAGAAGGGAATCTTGGAAACCTTGGTGCGTCTTGGTGCGTCTTGGTGCGTCTTGGTGCGTCTTGGTGCGTCTTGGTGCGTCTTGGTGCGTCTTGGTGCATCTGGAAGGCGCATGTTTTTCATTACTAATTGAAACACTGAGAATTTGTGCATGAACCAAAGAAAACACAAGACCATCTCATAAGAAGGTGACTCAGTGACTCAGTTCAAAAAGTGCCAACTAGACTTGAGATTGTACTCAAAACATCTTAAAATGTGTTTCAGTTCGAAGCTTGAAGCAAATATATAGGTAAATCATGGTAAATCGTCCAAAACTGCTGCCAGTTAAGTGCAGACTCGCCACCAAGCAAAGCACCCCTCCATCTGGTATGTGTTGCATCATGTCATCACAGTCATCCTACCAGCTGAGTGGATCTGAAGAGTATCTTGGTAATCTTGGTGACTAGACATTGTTGAGATTCAACAGCATCTTTCTTGGTCCTGTCGGGTAACTTCCTGCTCCTGTCACATCGGAGATGTGCATCATTCTACCCATTAGTCTCTGGAATCTGATCTGATTGGATCTGATTGGGCATATCAAGGCTACACACTGCCCACAGCAAGATATTGTAATGCTAATTGCAATGCTAATTGCAATGCTAATTGCAAGCCACCTCCTCATCCATCTCTCCCAGAAACTTGCGGTGGTCTGCGGGCAAGGCAGACATCTTCATATCTTCACTGCACACCTGAGCGAGGTGATGACTGCTGCATCATGAGGAAACTAGCGAAATAATGCAAAAATGGAAGTTGCATGTTTTGGATTGCTACATGTGGCATGCAAAAAAAATGGTCACTTGGAACCAACCTCCAAACTACAAATGGAATTTCCCAACTACAAATGAAAAATTGAGAATATTCAAGCAATCAAAATGCATGGGCCAGTCACCAGGAGCTTGCTGAATTCTAGGCGGGATCGGACAAATTTTGCCATACAGGCCACATGCAAAATCTAGGGGCGCCAGCTATGCAGAAGGGCACAGGATCATCGGGATGAGCTTTCCTCAGGACAATCGTGTTCGCAGGCTGAACCACCATCTCCTCCTCCTCCAACACACCACCACCGCCGCCACCACCACCACCACCACCAGCATCATCATCATCATCATCATCATCATCATCATCATCATCATCATCATCAGGCATCCCAGTGGAGCCCGGCTTCGGATTCAGAGCTGTAGCCTGCAGAGAGAAAACAAAGGCGTTGCCGTTGAATCGGTAGTCCGTAGGACCTGGCAGCCGGCAGCCACCTAGTCCCATTGCAGAGGCTACACATCCATGCTCCGTGGTGTTGCATTCATATCTTGGTACTTTGTGGGCATATGTATGTGTATATATATGTGTGTGTGTGTGTACACACGTGTGTTACACACACACCCGCGCGCGCGCGTGTGTGCGTGTATATGTATATGCATATGCATATGCATATGCATGTGTATGCTGCATGCTGTCGTGTAATGTACAAAGGCTTTGTGTGATCTATGCTCAACGTCCTTGGTGCTCATTTACGCCATTCGTGCTAAAACGGCCACACTGATATCTACTTGTACCTTTCATAAAATCACGTCTCATGACCTACCTCTTCCTTTTGAAAAAAAACTCGAACATGTCGACGGCTGCCATTGCACACAGTTGTTGACCGGCCTGGGCAGAAGCCTCGTTCCACCAAGAGTTGTTCCTGAGGTGCAGGGGATGTTGGTTCCATCAGGAGACAACACAAGACTCGCAATACATGTCGTTGAGGCCTGGCCAGAAGCAAGATGAAGCAAGACGGAAATCAAATCCTACTAGTGGAATCAAATGGACTAGTGCAAGAAGAAAGGCGTGTCGCAAGCATTCGTAAGCTTTGCCTCAAAGAGCTGTTCCGTCCAAAAGGCAATCAGTAGTCAGTTTCCAAGGGTCCAGTTCGCTCCCTTGCATTTCATCTGGCCAACATGTCCGTGATCTGCTTTTCTCTAAACCTGCCACGGTGCCCCAGGCTGTTTGTTTCCCCAACTGTGACGGCCCAATGTGAAAAATGCACTAAAATGCAGTCACGGACCTGGAATCAGCGATGCCAACCGAGTCTTTCTCCTGTTTCCTGCCTGAGTGGCACCCAAATGCTGGCTGTGGAGCAATTGTTCAAACCGCAAGTGAAAAAACTGCATCAAGCTACCAAATGCCTCTAAGATTCCGGTCTGTCCGGTCTGACTGAATGTCGTGGAGGCGTGTCTTGCTGACCTTCATGCATGTCTATGACCTCAGCTGAACTATTTCATTGCAGCTAGCAGCTAGCAGGTCTTGCATCAAGGGTCATCCACTGATCAACATCGGTCAGCTTCCACTTCTTGGCGCCACACAAAAAATGCCTCTATGATATTTTCACCTCAGACCAGTGGTAGGAAGTCAATCTCCTATGCGCTCCGTGAGCTGTTCAATGGTGCTTCAGGGAAAACGACTCAATACGGAAATGCACCTGGAAAGTTGTTCCTTGAAATTCGACATTCTACTGATTCTACTACAAATGGCACAACTGGCTGGAATGCCGAAATGAAGGTGGTTCGTACTCGTATGCTTGGTCTTTGATAACACCAACATACAGAGTGTTCATTGCCTGAGAGCTCATAACATTCTCACACAACAAATGACTTGGGAACAATGTCATCCAGTGTCACAACTCCCAAAACATTTCCAAGTAGTATGGGATTAGTGTGGCCTTTGCTCCAGGTAGAGCACCCTCCCGTACATTTCCTGCAAGTTGCTCTCCTGCGGCAGGGTGCTCTCCTGCGGCAGGGTGGGCTCCCTCGCAACCTACCAAGTGGGATGCGAACAAAGCACCACAGAGCCATTTGGAAAGGATCGCACAACAGAGCCATTTGTAAAGGAACGCAGCCTGCTCCAGAGTTGATAGTGTCGGTGTAGAAAGACGACGCTGCCGCGGGGTCACTGGCTGTGGCGCGAAGAGGCTCAGGGCATCCTTGAATCAGGAAATGGGAATCGCACCGAAGTATACATATGATATGATATGTGCATATAATGCATATATAGATATATTTATTTAATGTGTACGTGTAATATATATGTATATATACATATGTATATATATATACATATGTATATATATGTATATATGTATATATATATATGTATATATATGTGTGTATATATATATACATATATATATGATATGTGTATATATGTATATATGTATGTATGTATGTATGTATGTATCTATGTATGTATCTATGTATGTATGTATGTATGTATGTAATGGCATGTAATGGCATGTAATGGCATGTAATGGCATGTAATGGTATGTAATGGTATGTAATGGTATGTAATGGTATGTAATGGTATGTAATGGTATGTAATGGTATGTAATGGTATGTAATGGTATGTAATTGGTAATGGTATGTAATGGTATGTAATGGTATGTAATGGTATGTAATGGTATGTAATGGTATGTAATGGTATGTAATGGTATGTAATGGTATGTAATGGTATGTAATGGTATGTAATGGTATGTAATGGTATGTAATGGTATGTAATGGTATGTAATGGTATGTAATGGTATGTAATGGTATGTAAGGGGATGTAAGGGGATGTAAGGGGATGTAAGGGGATGTAAGGGGATGTAAGGGGATGTAAGGGGATGTAAGGGGATGTAAGGGTATGTAATGGTATGTAATGGTATGTAATGGTATGTAATGGTATGTAATGGTATGTAATGGTATGTAATGGTATGTAATGGTATGTAATGGTATGGTATGGTATGGTATGGTATGGTATGTAATGGTATGTAATGGTATGTAATGGTATGTAATGGTATGTAATGGTATGTAATGGTATGTAATGGTATGTAATGGTATGTAATGGTATGTATGTATGTCTGTGTGTATGTATGTATACATATGCATATATATATGTATATATGTATGTATATATGTATGTATATATATATAATCTACCCCGTTATCTTAGAATATAGAATTGAAATTTTGGCTTCCCAGGGCATCCCCATAATTGAACTTGAAAACAGTTACTTAGAATACAGTTGACGTTAAAAAACCTATACTTAGAATATCGTTGGGCCATATAAATTCTTTCACTTTTCCAGACGAATTCGTCATTTTTCCATAGAAGTTCTTCACTTTTCTTTATAAATCCTTCACGTTTCCATACAAATTCTTCACTTTTCCATATTTTTGCCATACAAATTCTTTCACTTGTTCAGTCAAATTCATCATTTTTCCATATATATATCTCTCTTAATAAATCCTTCACATTTCTATACAAATTCTTCACTTTTCCATATTTTTTCCATGTAACTTCTTTCATGTTTCCAGACAAATTCATGATTTTTCCATATAAATTTTTCACTTTCCTATAACAATTCTGCACGTTTCCATACAAATTCTTCAGTTTACCATATTTTGCCATACAGATTCTTTTCCATATAAATTATTTTCCCTTTTCAGTCAAAATCTTCACTTTTTCCATATGCGTTTCTTCATTTTCTCCATAAATCCTTCACATTTCCATAAATCCCGACACCGGTCGTGGGGGATACCCTTCGGTGAGCTTGAAAAACTCATTTTTTTAAATTCAATATATATTAAAAAAAAAGATCATTTCGGGGGACCTGTTTTTTTGTTGAAACGTTCCAGTTTGGGAACTTCAGATATCCAGGATTGCTGCTACCCAAAGGGAATTACGTATATAATAATTATTCATGAAGGGGACCCTATTCCTTGCAAAACTACATACATAGAATATAGGTCCCCAGTGAAAAATATTCATCGTTTCTTTAAGGAATGCCACCTAATTCCATTAGTTTTCATTGCAAACTAGTTTTTTACCATTTTTTTCATAGTTCTCCGACACCGTTCGTGGGGGGTACCCTTCGGTGAGCTTGAAAAACTCATTTTTTTAATACAATATGAAAAGAAATTGATCATTTCGGGGAAGCTGTTTTTTTTGTTGAAACCTTCTAGTTTAGGAACTTCAGACATCCAGGATTGCTTCTACCCAAAGGGAATTACGTATATAAATGTATATAATAGTTATTCATGAAGGGGGCCCTATTCCTTGCAAAACTACATACGTAGAATATAGGTCCCCAGTGAAAAATTCATCATTTTTTAAAGGAATGCCACCTAATTCCATTAGTTTTCATTGCAAACTAGTTTTTTTCATAGTTCTCCGACACCGTTCGTGGGGGGTACCCTTCGGTGAGCTTGAAAAATTCATTTTTTTAATACAATATGAAAAGAAATTGATCATTTCGGGGGAGCTGTTTTTTTGTTGAAACCTTCCAGTTTAGGAACTTCAGACATCCAGGATTGCTGCTCCCCAAAGGGAATTACGTATATGATATATATTGATATATACCCTTATACTTTTACATGGAAGATACCCCATTCCTTGCAGAACTACATACATAGAGTATTGGTCCCCAATGAAAATAGTTAACCATTCTTGTGGGAACACCAACTAATTCCAGTAGTTTTCATTGCAAACTATTTTTTCCATAGTTCTCCGACACCGTTCGTGGGGGGTACCCTTCGGTGAGCTTGAAAAAATCATTTTTTAAATTCAATATATAAAAAAAATGATCATTTCGGGGGACCTGTTTTTTTGTTGAAACGTTCCAGTTTGGGAACTTCAGATATCCAGGATTGCTGCTACCCAAAGGGAATTACGTATATAATAATTATACATGAAGGGGACCCTATTGCTTGCAAAACTACATACATAGAATATAGGTCCCCAGTGAAAAATATTCATCATTTTTTGAAGGAATGCCAAATAATTCCATTAGTTTTCATTGCAAACTAGTTTTTTACCATTTTTTTCATAGTTCTCCGACACCGTTCGTGGGGGGTACCCTTCGGTGAGCTTGAAAAATTCATTTTTTAACACAATATAAAAAGAAATTGATCATTTCGGGGGACCTGTTTTTTTGTTGAAACGTTCCAGTTTAGGAACTTCAGATATCCAGGATTGCTTCTACCCAAAGGGAATTACGTATATAAATGTATATAATAGTTATTCATGAAGGGGGGCCTATTCCTTGCAAAACTACATACATAGAATATAGGTCCCCAGTGAAAATATTCATCATTTTTTTTAAGGAATGCCACCTAATTCCATTAGTTTTCATTGCAAACTAGTTTTTTTCATAGTTCTCCGACACCGGTCGTGGGGGGTACCCTTCGGTGAGCTTGAAAAACTCATTTTTTAACACAATATGAAAAGAAATTGATCATTTCGGGGGAGCTGTTTTTTTGTTGAAACGTACTAGTTTACGGACTTCAGACATCCAGGATTGCTGCTCCCCAAAGGGAATTACGTATATAATAATCATACATGAAGGGGGCCCTATTCCTTGCACTTACCCAACCTAGACCATTTCCCATGGATCTCCACCATTCGTGGGGGGGACCCTTTGCGGTAGAAAAAATTCTACTTTTCAGAACACAAAGTAATAAAAAATCAAATTAGTATGTGAAAACTGCTTGAAAAAAAAACAGAAACAGGCTGCATAGAGGTGTACAAAGGCTTCCAGAGCAAAGGCCAAATGGGGAGAAAACAGATGAGCACGAAATGTGGGCATATTCTAAGTGGAGTTGCGTTCGAGTTCAACTGCATAATTGGAAAAAGGGATATTCTAAGATAACGGGGTTGATTATATATATGTATAAATATATATATACATACATATATATGCGTGTGTATGTATGTATGTATGTATGTATGTATGCATGTATGTATGTATGTATGTGTATGTATGTGTATGTGTGTGTATGTGTATGTATGTGTATGTATGTGTATGTATGTGTATGTATGTGTATGTATGTGTATGTATGTGTATGTATGTGTATGTATGTGTATGTATGTGTATGTATGTGTATGTATGTGTATGTATGTGTATGTATGTGTATGTATGTGTATGTATGTGTATGTATGTGTATGTATGTGTATGTATGTGTATGTATGTGTATGTATGTGTATGTATGTGTATGTATGTGTATGTATGTGTATGTATGTGTATGTATGTGTATGTATGTATGTATGTGTATGTATGTGTATGTATGTGTATGTATGTGTATGTATGTGTATGTATGTGTATGTATGTGTATGTATGTGTATGTCTGTGTATGTATGTATGTATGTATGTATGTATGTATGTATGTATGTCTGTGTATGTATGTATGTCTGTGTATGTATGTATGTCTGTGTATGTATGTATGTCTGTGTATGTATGTATGTCTGTGTATGTATGTATGTCTGTGTATGTATGTATGTCTGTGTATGTATGTATGTCTGTGTATGTATGTATGTCTGTGTATGTATGTATGTCTGTGTATGTATGTATGTCTGTGTATGTATGTATGTATGTATGTATGTATGTATCTATGTATCTATGTATCTATGTATCTATGTATCTATGTATCTATGTATCTATGTATGCATGTATGTATGTATGTCTGTGTATGTATGTATGTATGTATGTCTGTGTATGTATGTATGTCTGTGTATGTCTGTGTATGTCTGTGTATGTATGTATGTCTGTGTATGTATGTATGTATGTATGTCTGTCTGTCTGTCTGGCTGTCTGTATGTATGTATGTATGTATGTCTGTGTATGTACGTACGTACGTACGTACGTATGTATGTAATTATGTATGTATGTATAATGTGTGTGTGTGTTCTGGTGTGCACCTATATATATATTATTATGTGTGTGGTTTTGAGTGAAAACATGCAAATGACCCAATGAATCCAAATGACTCAACTACATTTTTCTCAAACAGCGCAAAGGAATTATCATTGCGATTCAACTGTTCAGACTGTCAAAATGTGAAACATAGTGAAACTGTTTGTCCAAGTGTGACATCAAGGGTGACATCACTGCAGCGCACCAGCGGACCATCTCGAGCACCCTTTCCACGGGACCTGGGTATCAGAATGTGCCAGGATCATCCAGAATCATCCAAGGTCAACGTGGCATGGCTGAGGTGTGGATCCAAGTGGCTTAAAGTATTCAGGTGGTAGCGACTCTGTAGCTACACGGCCTGTGATCAGGACACTTTTTGGGACACATGTGAATCTTTGGCGATGAAAAATTCTTGATTGCTGTTTTTTTCCTGACCTCGAACTTTCCGTGAACCTCAGGTGTCTGCATGTGTTCAACTTTCGGATGGGCAATGAAATGATATGCCCGTTGCAAACTCACAGCACATGTGCGCATGCCGTAGGTGACAACTGAGGATTGCACCGGGCTCTTGGCGTTCTACGGGGTGGTCCACCATTTTTCTTCCTCGATCTGCCTGTGGATTTTGGATCGGAACGTCACACTGCGACATCTCATGACATCTCTGACATCTCCCATCTGGCCTCCTGATGACCTGGATGCGTCCGACACCGCTTGTGAGACAGGGACAGGGCTCCGGTTGAAGCACTCCTTGGATGATCAGTCCAAGGTCCATCACGGCTCCATCACGGCTCCATCACGGCTCCATTTGTCACCATCGTATGCCGTATCTATCCCTATATCGTATGCCCAACTGTCCAAGCATTTGTTCATTTTTTTCCAAACATCTTAGCATATCTTAGCTCATCCCTGTGCCACCCAGCATCCTATCCGATTCACTTGGAGTGCCTGGTCCCTCACTCCAGGCTGGAGGATAAGCAGAACTGTCCTTGGCTGCCGGGGTGAGCGGTGACAACTTCCTGTGTATGCCATCCTTTCACACCTCATCTCATCTTGTCATCTACGGATATGCCAAGTCTCTGTGCCAGGGCTTCCACGTTCCATTGTGCCTTGTGGGTTTTGAAACTGCCTGGCTCTGTCAAGAACCACCATCCATCTCCAGACCCCAGTTGCTGCCAGGGGACCAGGGCTTTGTCTATCTCTGTCAAAAATACCGCTCTCCAAATTCAAATAGTACGCACTTCCTGAGGAATCTCCGCTGCAGCATGTCGCTGCACTCATCCAGAATGGTTGCACATGCTTGTTATGCGATAAGAATTCATAATATTTCATAATATCCAACCGTGCCATGACAGTTTTTGATCCCACGCCTGCGCTCTCAGAGCCAGAAGTTTCTGGCCACACCTCTCCAAAACAAATCTGAGTAGTGAAGTTCTGCAGTGACATCTCATGTCACAAGTTTCCGATAGGAAGCCCTGAATGTTCCCCTTCTCGGAGTATGTATTGGAATTGACTGCACCCCACGATGCCTCGTGCGTTCTTGCCGATCCAGCTTTCCTAAGCCAAAGCTTCATTGTAAGCAAGAGTCAGTTGGTCTGAGCCATTCCTTGCGAACAAGATTCCCAAAACTATCTTTGACTGCAACATTGGCATGACCGATATGTTGACCGTGACCATGGGTGACCTCAGTCATGGCTTTGAAGACAACTGATCAACTCAAATCTTGACTGATCTGACACGTTCTGTGGTACTGACCCCGGCTGCGAGGGATGCCGCAGTAATGTGGGATAGGCTCTGTCTCACATCAGCCTACCAAGAGCGGCGCGTTGGTGTAAGCAAGTCAAACAATAGTCAAACAGCAGAAATGCAATAGCTGAGGACTTCAGCGGCCTTCTGATTCAAAGGCTTCTGGGATTCCCTGGCACCTGCCGTAAAGTAAGTAGCAAATGCAGGTGAAATAGTGCTTGCCAGGCTGCAAACGCTTGTCAAAGGAAAGCAAACAACCCTCCAGGATGCTGCGACAAAGTCTGGCTGGAAACCTGCTGTCGCCTTTGCACAAGACATCTGCTGAATGCCTAACCCATCCTACCCCCCTACCCCATCGCCAGCTGCCGAACCTCGCATGTTCGAAAGCAAATGCCTCGCTTCGTCCAGCCGCGAGCTGTCCGGCACCGCATGTTCAGACCTGGCTCTGAAGCTTCATCTAGTGGCAAGCCCATCACTCTCCATGCCAGTCTCAAGAACCACAATCCATAAACCATCCGAAACAATCCGAAAGCCATCTCAACTGATCTCCAGATCCAAGCTGCAGGACGGGGGACAGCGGTCTCCCAACCTGCAACGTTCAGCATACACAGAAGGAACATTGTCTTTTTAAGAACTAAAGTAAACACCCGTGCTCCCTCATCCCTGTTTGAAGATCATTCCGTAGCTTGTGTGCCTGCTATGCAACTGTCTACCTTACTTTCCAACGTGTCCTGCATCTCTGCAGCCAGCCTCCGGAACACCAAACCGGACACTCGGGCCTGTCTTGGCAAATCAGTCAGGAAAGCAAATGAAGTGTGCTCTCTTTCGGGAAGAAATGAGAAGGCACAATGGCATCAAGCTGGTGCATGTTCAGTGTACAACAGCTTCCGCCAGTGACATTGCAGTTCCTTTGAAATTATTGATGGAATATGTGGAACGGATGCCTACTCATCCTGCACTTCCACAACAAAACAATATATATATACAGTATATATATTATACATATAGGCGTTGCCAACTGGGCTGAAGGAGCGAAGCGAGGTGAAGTTGCACTTCACCTCCAAAGCTATCATGCAGTGCCCCTAAGACAAATATCAAAGGTATCCACATCAAGATCACCCAACCATTTATAATTTATACACAGGCTAGTCTCCATGCTTCAGCCCTGTGTGCTCTCTCTCTCTCTCTCTGTCAATTGGTTTCAAGCTGCTAGATTGTATGTATGAAGAACCTCAAAAATCCTCAGTGAAGTGAAACCAGGATGGCATTATTGAGAGGTTCCAAAGTTTTGAGAAGTATCCCAACATCAACATTTTACGGCTAACAATGGAAACAGCGTGTTGGATTTCAAAGCCCACCGGGTGACAATTTTGCCAGGCAACGCTTTGCCCCTTGCATCATTTCTTCTGCTCGTGGCACACTTCCGGGAAGGTCCTCACGTGCACATGCTGCCGGTCACCCACTAGCTGCTAGTCACTGGCTGTGTCGCAGTACCATGCCAAAATGTTACAACGTTCCAACTCCGCCTCTCTTTGAATCTGTCAATGAAATAGTCATGAGTGATCATAGGAATCATAGGTGAATTTGCTTGATTGCATTACTTCAGCCCCAGGCAATTTGGGCACGGTTCCAGGCGCAAAAATGTTTGAAGATGTGCATGTCCTCCGTCTGTTCTATCTTGAAGTGACTCCCGCGCACTTCATGCCTGTTCGACGGCTCGATGTTATGTGACAAAGGACAGCAAGCTTACGGAGGATCTAAATAATATCTAGTCAATCTGAGTCAATCTAGTCTATAAGTCTATACATATATCCAAGTTCAACCAAGGCACAGTTCCGGGTCTCTTCGTTCATGTGCCTCACAAAGATGTCAATATAGCAAGAAAGTTTGAAAAAAACTAGAATCCAAAGCCTGGCCAGAAGTTCTGAGAAACATGAGGCAACTGCAAGTGACACGTAGTGAGTAGCCACGCATGTGGATGCGTGGGTATTTGTATAGCTATTTCAGATTATTTCAACTATTCGCAGCTATTCTATTGCAGATGTACATGATCTGTACCACCCCACCGGTGTTTGAATGTTGCTACAGCGCAATGTCAGGTCACCTTCAGGAGTCGTTGGTTGTCCCGAGCGAGTCTGGAGATTTCCAGGAGCAACCGCTCTTTGTCTGCAAGGAGCTGCCTGAGGGGCTGGTGAGCACATGTGAGCACGCTACATGTCTACATGTCTACACAATCAAATAATAACAATAATATGCTTCAAGAACGCTTTGGACCAACCTAGAGACCGCGGAGACCTGCGGAGACCCTTAAAATCCCTAAAACCCTTCAACTTGTGGTGCCAAATTTGAAGAAAGACCTTGGTGTGAAAAGAACCTTGTGAACGACCAGGTTTTCTTGTAAAATAATATGGTATTCCTCAAGAGACCTTGCTTATCTTGTTGTAGTAGTCTTCCAGTCCCATTAAATTCAAGATTCTCCTACTCTTGGATCATGTCTCAACCTGTCCGCACCTGTTCTCTTCAACAAGGCGGTCAACCAGACTGTCGTTGTGACCGTTGCGGGCAGCTTGTTCCAAACCAAATGCTTCCCCTGAGCGTTGCATGCTGTGAGATGCTGCCAGGTTTCTGACTGCCTTCAGAAGTGACGTCCAGTGACTATATCGACTTCATAGTTGCGTCCAGACATGGGAAGGACATTTGGCTCCTTTAAAATGCGTCAGTCCGGATGTTGTTAGTGCCGTTGGTGCTGTCAATATCTGGGACTGGCAGACTGGCATGGACAGAGCCATGTCTCTCCAGCTCTACCTCTATAATACATTAAAATACAAGCTAGACATATGTTGACTATGTTTCAAAGATTGGTTTGCTTTGCACTTGATTTGCTCCAGGGAGGACCTGGGGAACAGCATGATTGCGCCAAGGTACCCCGCACTCTTGCTCCGAGCCGTTTATTCTCAGCTTGCAGGCGCGCAATCTGGCCGAAGCACAGGGCGATCAACACAGCAAGACTCGTGGTCACTAATCCAATTCAGAAGCGCGGACAGCTACATGTCATATGTGAGCATGGTTCAATGCTCAATACCAAATGAGTCCAAAATGGGTAGTAATGGTTGTCATCTTACATGTTTTACCCTCTGGTAAACTAACATAGCTATCGAAAATTGTCATTTATAGTGGACTTTCCCATTTAAAAATTGTGATTTTCCATAGTTATGTAAACGTTTACCAGATGGTACATCATCCCAAACTGGGGCAGACTATGGGCATACCCAAGAATCAACTGCAATTGGGGATGCTTTAGTGTTGGATGTGTTGGATGTGTTGGATGTGTTGGGTGTACATGGGTTTACCTCGTGACTCAGGGGAAGATCGCAACCAAGATTGGCCTCCTGCTGCATCTCTGCTGCTCGTTCAGCTCGCTCTCTGGCCATCTGCTCAGCACGCTGCCTCCAGCATTCCCGCAGACCGTAGACCCTCGTTCTATCACCGGAGACATGAAGAGACCAGGCTTGAGGCACGATGATTTGGGAGAATATTGAAACATATTGAAATAAGATGAAACAAGTGCGACTCTTCACTTGCACCTGCCGCGCTCGAGCTTTGCAACAGCATCCCTTAGGGATGCAACCTCAGATGTGCTTGCCTGCCAACATTGTCGGGTGTTTGCCACTGCATCCACTGGTTCCCATGACTTCCGAGCCTGATCATCTTTGGGCTCTTTCCCATGGAACATTGCCACGGCTACATCCTCAAAAAAAAGGCAAGATTCCAATGAGCCTGAGCCAATTGAAAATGGGACGGCAGAATAATGCTGAGGTATGCACCTTGCCTCCACACACCAAATAAGAGCTTGGGGGAACTTTCGACCACATTCATCTTCCAAACATGTCTTGGATTCTTGGATCATGGTCTCTCTTTTGGACAAGCGCAGCGAGCTGAAAGGGAACTACCCCAGGCCCTGAGGCTGCTAAACTACCAGCGTTTAAGCAGAGAAGGATGTTGCAACAATAGAAGAACCCTTGTGCCAACAGGGGTGACGAGCAAGGCTTTGCCCTCAATATTGGTCTTATGATGTCTCATAAACCAAGGTATCTCAATCGTTGTTAACACGTGTATTGGCGGAGCAGGGCTCCCAGCAAAAGAGTGTGAGCCTTTTCGGGCAGGACATTCATTCTATGGAACATTCAGCACCTGTAGAACAATACTGCGTGTGTATCATCATGCATCCGTACCAGGGTTGGTTTGTCCCCTGGGTTTTTCTCAGAGCTTGGAATATTTTTGGATGCTACATGAGGCTACCCAATTGCAAACGCGGCTGACACTCTGCACGGCTCAGACTCAGTTGCTATCCACTAGGTCCCAGTGCCTAGGGCCTAGTGAATTGGATCCAATGGACTGACCACTTCGCATGAGTACTGCTACCAACACCCGGGGGCCCTGGGCCAAACAGCGCGCATTGCTGCGCCTCCCTTCATCCCATTGAAATGCACTGGTCAAACAAAAATTCAGGGAGACAGTCTGGAGATGCCACAAATCTTGCCTTGCCCGGGTGTGGTGGCTTGCCACAAGGCCGACTCTGCATTTGGGGTCTCTGAGGCACCTTTGAAACAGCCTAAAGCTCCTGCCATTGAAAAAGTTACAAATGCTGTGCATGGTTTTTGCTTGTCGTGTCTTCCATCTGCAGTCGCTACCCTGGCACCTGCAACTTTCTGGCGGAGCCCACTGTCTAGAGAGCTAGCATCGCGCATTCTGGCAGCCCACAAGTGCTGGCAAATCTTGACAAGTATCGCAAGTATTCCTGCGGCACGAAAGAATAACTCTCCTTACTCTCCTTCTTTCTTTTTGCCAGCTTTGGTCCAAAATGCTTCTAGTATTGCACTGTGCGCTGCCAGAACTCTCCACTCCTGTACGTGTTGGATTGCCGCCTCACTGGCTAAACCCTATCCAGGTGCCCGCGCAAGCACTGAACGGGTCGTGATGCTGTTTCGCAGCGCCAGCCACATGGTGCAGCACGGTTTGGTGAAACAGCCAGTGCTGGCAGTGCTTGCACAAGAGAAAGCCTGTCTGTTAGAGTCCATCCAACAATAGAGTCAAATATAGAGATGATTCTAGAATATTGAATATTTCATGATATATCATAGATGCAAATGGCCGGACCAAGTTCCACATGTCAGGGGTCCCTGCCCCAGAAACCATCCTCACCCATCCTGATGGTAAGTTGCAAGCCACTGGCTATTGTGAGAGACAAAGGGCCCCTCGGTGAAATGGAGTGAAAGGAGAGCGGAGAGCTGCTAGAGAGCTCATAGTATTCCAGCATTGCCAAGGCCAGATCGAAGACGAGAATGCAACATATACGTGCGCTCACCGGCATCATACAGAATTTATTTGAAAAAACCTTGATTATACACACACGTGGCAATGAAAGCAGCTAATGAAATTAATGCACTGGAGCGAATGTTGGTGCACAAACCTGGGCTGCCTAATCAACTTCTTCCATGCAACTTGAAGCACAATAGTCTAGAGAAGGATACGGAATACAACATTGCACTCGAGACTTATGCCCATGATCAAGACAGAGAGAGGGCACATCGATCACAGGAAGCAGAGTTGAGGTGCGGACAAATCCACGGTAGATAATGCTGTAGCGGTGTTTTTGTGTTCTTTTGATTCATCAGATTCAATCAGATTCATCTTGTCAATCTCGTCTACTTCCATTCATCTGCAAATGGACTGCACATGGCATTTGCACAACCCATATCTGCATATATCTGCCATATCGTCTGGCCAAGGCCGAATGCGTCGAGCGTGTCACGGTGTTACGGCTCATGTTGGTGGCCAACATGAGAGCCACATCCTCAGCACAGCTGGATCTGACCAGATTCACAAAAGACTTTGAACGGATCCTGATCCAGGTGCCAGGAGCTCATCATCGAGAAGTGTGTGATGGATGGATGGATGGATAAGAAAGTCTGTATATAATACCATATATATACATATATACATATATATATATACATACAAATGCACGCGTACATATGTATGCACGTACATTTGTACATCTGATGCAAGCACGAATGTATGTGCTCGGTTGCTAATGATATGTCCGTTTACGGCATACATGGACATACGTCACGCATAGTATCATGTTGATTCAAATCATGAGCATATAGCGTATACATGTATGTATATATATATATACATACACACGCATACGCATACATATTTATATAATTTATATATGATTACATACATGGCACATCTTTCTGGCTGCTCGTTTCTTGCAAGCCCAGGTTTCGGCGACCAGCTCATTGCGCTGGCTTTTGAGCCGCAACCTCAAGGCACCCAGCATCCCGAGCAGTGTCCCAAAGGCAGTCGGCTCCGAAACCAAGGGCGTGGCCCAAGCTGGAATCAGCTTACGTTGCAGTTCCGCGTCCATCAAGGCCTGGGAGAAAGATGAGAGAGGATTGAAAATGATTGAAATATGGTGGATGGATAAGTTGGATGTAGATGGATGTAGTTGGTTGAAACAGGAGCAATATCAACCCAGAGAAGCTTCCGAATCCAAGAAAATTTGAAGGTCTGAAAGGACTTTTTAAATTTTGGGCGAGTTGAATTGTTTCGCAATGCTTCTGTGTAATCCCATCACCTGGGCTCCAAGCCAACTCCTCCTTCGAGAAGTGGAAGAGGTGCTCAGGCAGGGGTTTATTACCTGAGGCAGGCGAAGCAACATCTAAAAGCAACATCCTTGCACTCCCATGACTGATGGGCAAATCGGTGGGCCAATTCCAAGGGCAGAACTGCTGATCTTTGTATTTTGATCTCGAAGGTCATCAAACAGCGCATGGGTGCAGCACCTGGGCCAAAGTCTCTTTTCAAGGCTTGAGGGTTACAAATTAAAACAATTCGCAAGAATCTTACCGAGGAAAATCTGCTGTCAACAGAAAGAGAATACGCAAATGATGAATTTTCCGTGGTCACTTTGGCAAATCTGCCGCACGGTGTTGGCTGCAGAAGAAGGGCTGAGAAGTGCTGTGGCTGAAGTCCCCTGAATATTTGCAGGGGCCCCGGCTGCAAACCGGTAGGTCGCAGCTTCGGGTCATAGACCTGGCACCAACCAAGCACGGCAATCAGACTGTTGACAATGGAAGTAATCCTGTGACATGCACAGGAGACAGACCTGATCTGACAAGAATTCACAAGAATAACAAGGAACAATAAACCGCAAAGCTAGGACCCAGACTAGCAGCTTCGAAATGTAATCCACTGCGTCAGCAGAAGTACGCGCACGGAACACCTCTCAAATCAGCCAGGGCACAAGTCACAAAATGATACAAATAGTCACAAGACACAACGAACACCCCTGACTGCTTCCTGCCTTGTGCCACGGATGTGGCTTGATCTGTGGAAATTTGAACCTCGGATCACAAGGGCAACCTTCGGCACACGGTGCTTAGAATGGCTTAGAAAGGCTAAGAATGGCTTAGAAAGGCTTAGATACATTGCTGCCTACGCTGCCTTTTTAAATTGTTTGCTTCATTTTGCCTCGGACTATTTGGCCCGATCCGAAACTCCACAGCTGGCGGCGGTTTCTTCATTGATCCACCAGCACGGCTGCATAAGATCCTGATTCAAGAGCCCTTGGTGTCCTGTCAAAGGGACACTGCCTTTGAGATCCTTGGAGCACATGCGAACGGGACGGAAGCTTTCGAGGTTGTCAAGAGATGTGGTGGAGATGTCGAAATCTGCTTCTTCATGTTGTCCATATTGGTAGAACTCCTTGTTGCCTTGTTCGCCTAACGCATCTCCTGCACAGCTGGCGGAATCTCCCAGGTGGCTCCTCCTGGCTTTTCACTGCCACAGTTGTGTCTCTTGGATGCCTGATTACGTTGCAGCCACTTGGCTGCCAGTGGCTCATCCAGCCGTTGCAGGGCAGAAAAGGCGGCAGCGTAGGCCTCTTCGGCTGCCGAAATGTAGCGTCGAAGCTCAGTTTGTGCAGAGTCACCATGAAGTGCAACAAAACAGCGATAAATATTGAAAGAGTTTCGCTCCATGTCCTCATAGTAATCTACAAGGTCATCTCCAATTTCCACCAAAATCTCCGAAGTAGCCAGGAAATCCATATGTTCCTTGCAAGGCTTCTCCCCTCTCATCTTGTAAAGCAACAAATTCATAGCCCGATAGTCGAAGGATTTCAGGCGGAGCGCTTCTTCAGCCTCCTCTTGGGTGAAGCTCTTCACAGAGGATTTCGACCCCAACGCTCTGCAAATCTGTCGTTCAAGTGCCCAGAAACGAGCCCCTTGTTGAAACTCACTGTCTAGCTCGGGGGTCATCCAGGTCCTCTCCTCCAAAACCTGCCTCAGTGGCCCAAATGGATCCTCAACAGCGTCGACATGTCTCATCACACCATGAGCCATCTCAGCCATCTCGGGGTGTAAACAATCCTCGTTGGCCTGGTCCAAGTCATAGATGTGGCTCTCCATGAAGCCCAAAAATGGTGAGTATTTCAACACATCATGAGTGCTATCTGGGTTCAAGTTGTGAAAGATGTAGTAGGAGTTGATAAAGTCCTCCAGCGCCGACTGTGCGAGATCCACCCCTTCAATGGTAACACAACAAGAACTGCACGACGCAACGCCATGCCGTGCATCCGTTGCTGCCGTTGCTGCCGTTGCTTCTGCTTGTGCCTGGGACTGGCCTTGGACCACATCACACAAAGCCTGCAGCAGCTGGTCATCCAACCTGGGCAGCAAGGCCCGGCCCAGCAACAGCCACGATCGCTAGATCTCCACCATTCACTATTCTCCACTTTTCCCACTAGGCAAATGGATTGCAAAGTGGTCTAAGAACATAATGACGCCTTTACATTTCCTTTAAAAAAAACGGTCGTTGAGGTCCCACCACAACCACCCCACAAGCGAAGCCAAGGGACGAAGGCAACAGCTCTTTGCAGATTTTGAGATGCTGAAAGGTGTCGGGACCTAAAACTTTGGATATCGCCAGGAGGGCGTCCACGAAGATTTTTCTTTCTTCAGGGGCCGATGATGGGTGTGCCGCATGAAGCTTCACCAGCAAGTCATTCTTTTGACGAAGAACTTTCAGCTGCTCCATGGCCAATTAGTGAGTGAGCTCAACAACAGCCAGCTCTTGCGAACTCCAATTGATGACTCACGTTTCCCTTACTCTTCCTCTTCCCTCTTCTAGCATTTCTAGCATTGGTACTTTCATCTGCTTTGCTTCTCATTGCACCGGTACACGGGCTCAAGCAACACATAGCAACACTGTAATTATTGTCCTATTGTTCTGACTTGAGAGAGCGCACCAGCAGTCAGAAGCTATCACGACAAACTGCCCTTCAAATCACCTGCTGTGGATGCACAAAGGTCTTAGGCCTAGGGCTACTTTTAACAGAGCCTAAGATGCTGCGAAATGGTGGTGTCTGTCCTCCTGGGCAGTGCATCAAACAACGAGGTGGGTGGGTCATAAATTTTTGTTATTAAATCCAAACCTACTTTGTATCATGCCTAGCAATGGCACACTGGCCACTAGGAAAAGGCATCAGCCATGAAGATTTTAAAGCCACACAACACATCATGCCTAGCACACAGCCAGACATAGTAGAAATCAGTCTGAAAAAAGGCGTCTTAGCCTCAACATCGCTTGTAGTTTAGCTTGCAGGTAGCCAATGATCAGCGTTGGAAAAATGGCAAAGAATCGGGAACTCCAGCAATGTTGAAGAATTGCTGTGGAAGGAGAATAGTGCGCTCCATCTGATATAAGTACAATACCAGTTCACTTAATGGATGCCTAATAATATGCATAATGATATGCCATTAGAGCTAAAGTACTAAAGCCTGCTAAAGTGGTCTCCACCAAACCTTTCGGGCCACAACCCACTACGCGCCAAGAGACTCAGTGTAGTTGGGATTCATGGCCATCAGCTCTTCTCGTGTGGGGGTGCCCAACACCTGGCCAGCTTCTCTTGTGGATGAAGCACCACTGTGGGTGGTGCCGCTGCGTGGCCGTGCTGGCCGTGTGGGCCTTGATGATTTCAACCAGCTGATCCACCCCGCTTTCTCCTGGGAAAATCGGGTGTCCCAAAATGAGTTCAGCCTTGGTGCACCGAGCGCTTGTGGACCAGCAGGCATCACCGGCATCGCCATATTCCATGAATTTCTCTGAGGGCTCAACTGACACACAAGCCATAGACCAAATGTCAATGACCTTAGAGTTTAAGAGTGTTTTAGCGATCAAGGGCACCTGGATGAAACAGGATGAAACTGCATCAACTTGGGAGCGCACATTCAGCCTGTGCTGCTTTTCAACTTGGGGCCCTGACAAAGCCATAGTCGGTCGCACCAAAGATCAGCTCAGGTGCCCGGTAGTAGCGCGAACCTCGAGGACAAGTTCCATGAGATCTTGCAGGAGCTTGATGATCTATCATCATGAAACCGATCCCACATCGCCAAGCTTGTCCACTGGAGCGTGTTGTACTTTGTTGAGGGCATTCTGAAGAAGAGTGTGAGACACACTTTCGACATACCGTCTTACAGGCCAAACTGCGCCAAGCTGCAAATGTAAGCCACATTCGGCTCACCCTTGACCAGCGGCTTGGCAGAGCCGAAGTCGCAGATTTTCAAGGCGTGCGTATGACCTCGATGAGGCTTCCAAAAAGATCTGGGACACCACTGTCACAAACATTCGTTGGACTCCAAGCAAAACATGTCTTTGATCTCAATATGGCCACGGCTCTAAGCTTGGCACCTTCCACAAGTAGGTTCTGAGGCTTGATGTCTCTGTGGCAAATGCCCACCGCATGGATATACGCCTCAGTGTCGGCCGGAGCTTCATAGATTTCATAGTGCCCATGCCCGGCTAGGCCCAGGCCGCTTCACTGCTGCAACCAGGAAACACAAGCACGGGCCATTTGATATGAGTAAATCTGCACAAATATGTGCGGCACCGGCCTAGGCACAGGGGCATACAAAGGTGATAGAATAGCAGAATGCCAGAATGCAGGCACAAGTTCAGAAACCCAAGATCGCTGGGGATCAAAAGTTCAAGCAATAAAAAAATATCATTGTATCTGATATTCATAATGTTGCCGAAATCATCTTACAAATAATTCAAATACACCTTCATAAACATACATAAATCATAAATATGCATACATGTATACGTTTATAATACATACGATGTAAATGTGTGTGTATGTACACCAAACATAAACGTTGCACATCATTTTGAAAACAGAGACATTCAGAAAATAATAGTAAATAGCCATATCAACAACATTTCCATTAAACTAAGCAAGCGAGAACGCAAGCAATCAATTGAAAGGCCATTCTCGTGCATTCCCATGCATTCTCACGTATTCGCCACATTCTCATGCATTCTCTTTGATTGTCCACGTTTTCACTGGTGCTGCTTGGCGGCTGTTTCATTTTGGTGTAGTGCTTCATAACCTCAGGGGGAAAGTTATCAGCTGCGCATATGATGCATTTTCCCAGATGCCACGGGTCATGGCGGTCATTGGCAGCGGCTGCCAAGTTGCTCGGTACACCGTGTCCGAGCAGTATTCCATGACAACCTGAGGCAATGGGAGGGCTGGTTTCGCAATTATATAATATATATATATAATGATATATAATGCTATGTTGCCGCTCTGCCCATGTACAAACTCAAATGATGTTTGGACGCTCAAATGATGGATAGATAGTGGTCGTAATCTTTCAAAGGTGCATTGAGGTAGGTCTCGCCCGGCTTGTCACCGGAGGTGTAGAAGGCCTTGCTGTCGTGCGGGCGTCTTCATTGCCCGTAGCGTGTGTAAGCAGTGAATTTCGGATCGGAGTCGGAGTCATCAACGATCCATGGATTGTCAACAGCTCTTGCTGCTGAATGGGATGCTGGCATGCTTCAGCTCGACTACATTGGGATGTTTCAACTCCTGGCAGGTCATAGGCACATACCCGCAGGCTCTCTGTCATCTGCTCAGTGCCTACACACATACTGCAACAAAATGCAAGGCTCTGTGAAATCCTTCATGATCTGCAACTCGCGATTCTTGTATCGCTTGTCTTGAAAAACCTGAAGCCAAGACGAGTCACTATATAAATATAAATCCGAGTAGCACGTAAAGATAGCAAAAACAACACAAAACAAATGGGAAGATCTCCGCCATTGGACAGCAACTACCACTAATCGAGGGGAAATCTACCTTCCAACCGGCTTCGTCGAAAAATCCTATGTCGGACGCTGAGTTGGAAACCTTTTTGATGGCAACCTGAGAACGCAGAGAGTGCATCAAGCTGTGGTCCAACATGCGACACGAAGGCACACACCAAAATGCGGTGGACTGAGCTCCAAACAGACTCACCAGTTTCCACAACCACAGCCTGGCCGCACTGGCTGCACTGGTGCGAAGACTCACGACCCAAAAATATTGCAAGGACTGCAAGTGTTGCCTGCCCCCTTAATTCCTGAACTGAAGAGGGGAAAGGGCAGCTACAAGCCTGGGTAGCTCGATAATAAAACAAGTCTAACGTCTGCTATATAACCATATTCTAACCATTCCAACCATCCCATTCATGCCTGGTACACGACTCCAAAGGAGCCGCTTCCAAGCACGCGCTCAGCGTTGTAGGTGTAAGACTTCTTCGAGGCCCTGGAAAATCGATTACAACTTCCGAGCTGAAGCACAAATGATCTTCTAATATCCAATGATTCCAAGTAAAAGTCTGCTTAACTTGACCCATGCACAATCGCCCAGCTTTCAACCGTTTCCAAGATCAAGCCACTCATCAGTGCTCTTGGTTGGCTCCACTTTCATGTTCTGAAAAGCATTTTGGACCTGGCACAGAACCACGCAGCAATCACGGAAATGACGCTCAAACACTTCTAAGAGGTATGACGGAGCGCCATGTAGCCCATCAGCAATCCTTTTGCATCCAGGTTGCTGCCCGCAAATCACTCGAATCACCTGCCAACATGAAACTACATCCAGACTCCCCTGATGAATGCAATCTTTGTGATCATGTTTTGCATGTTGCCAAAAACACGGAAGAGAAACCATAAGAAACAAAGAAGTTAGCTGTGAATGGAAATGTGAAATGTACCTACCATATACTACCATACGCCATCATACTTATATGCACTTGTCACACGGCAGCTCAGCTTTCTACTATTTGTGCAGGCTGTTCAGGCAAGTCGCTCTTCTGTGACGCTGACATGCTGGCTGACACAACCCACCTAAGGCAGTTCGAGTGCGTGCAGCCACACTTGCATTTACACAGGGTCATCAAATAATCCTCTCTCCCTATTACCAAAACACCCCCCCTCCCCCCAAATGGTAAGCACGCTGATCTATTTCTATTAGGGGGTGTTTTGTATTAGGGCGCCCCTAATATTCCAATGAAAAACCCTAATAATAAAAAATCAAAAAATGATTTCAAATTTGATTAGATCCCTTTTTGAAATCTAGATAGATTATTGCCAAAAACCTGGATTTCGAAGCTTTCCCCTAATATTTCAATGAAAACCTTAATAATAAAAATAAAAATGAAACTTGTGAGATGGGACCCTAATATAAAACCTCCAGGTGACAATCTATCTTTATTCAAATGGGGTTGAACCCATTGTTTCACGATCCTGTTCTCCTATTGATTCTCAATTACCACAATTAAGAATCCAATTGTGCCCAACCAAAAAAAAACGGAAGTGCCACACCAATCCCATTTTTTAATTTGGGGGAGTTTCAGTAATAGGAAGAAGGGATTATGCAACAATGTAGATCACGCTCATTCATGGATTGTATTTGCATTGACTCACAGGACTCCACACATGCCAACCATGTTGTTGCGTATGTGCTGTTGAGCCCCAAGAATTTGGAGCGTGTCACACGTGTCTGCTCAGTCCAAGCAGCCAAGAGAGGCAGCTCGGAAGAACGGCACACGAGGACAGTCACAAGGCCACAAAGGGACTGCTAGCGCCACGCAAAGGAATGCGTACTACTAGCGCTGGAGCCACTGAAGGACAGCGGGCATTTCACCAGAATGACAGTTCAATACACCTTCAGGTTGAGCACCCCGCTCTGGGTGTAAGAACTTGTTCCTTCCTCTATCAAAATCTATCAAAAAGATTAAGTACCAGTCTTTTCGTCTGCAACCATGCTCTTGGGCCATTGGGCGTGACGGTAATACCACCCAACGACGTAAACAAATGAAAAGAAAGAAAGAATGAAAGAAAGAAAGAAAGAATGAATGAATGAATGAATGAAAAAACACACACACACCTTCTCTTGGCATGCTTGGACGAACGCAGTCAGACTGTGGGAAGCGAAATAATATAATCCTTGGATTTCGATGGCGTTTCTTGCTAATGGCAAGAATTTCCTGCAAAGTTGAGAACTAGCGATCTCTAAGTCCAATTCCACCACAAAGAATGTGACTTGCCTGACTTCTGACCTAACTCCGATGAGCTTCATGCCCTGTGCCTAGAGTGTGTGCGGTCCGTTTGCAGCACCGGAAGAACATTTTTACCGCCGCTCCATGGTGGCACAGAAGAAACCATCCATGCCTTTGCTCTGAGGCCTGCCATGGCCCAAATTAGATGTGCTGAAGCAATCTGAAGCACTCATGTGTCAAAGGATGCTTGGGGTTTCCCCTGTCTTTGATCAGATTACAACTCGATGCCAGGGATGTCTTGCATCGCCTGTTCCTCGCGTGATTTGAACAACTTCCCCAGCAAAAAGCGTTGAAACTTTCAAGACGGCCAAGTCTGAATTCACTCCAGTCTCCCTAAGCACCTTGCATGGAGTGGAGGATGACTTAGGTACAAACCAAACTTCTCGCAGAAGAAACGCACTTGCTGCGCCTCAGTATGGAAGCTATTGCAAGGAGTCCCCAAATGCAAACCCCCTCAAAGCGGTGGCATTGGGTCCCAAGCATTCTCTTCATCCAGCACACTGCATGTGGCATACCTTCAGTCAAACGTCAATCTTTGCTTCAGAGCGGTTTGACCACTTGACTCTGTTTTTTCTTTAGGGCATGGTGTGCAGATCTGCCCGTGTTTTGAAACAAACATAAGGAGACTGCACAATTTTGCCACCATCCTCGCAAGGCCCAGCACAAACATCTCTTTCTCCCCAAATGTGTGAAGCATCTTTACAACGAACTGCTGTCATTGCTTTCAAACAGAAGGACGAGTGTATATCAGCACTATGTATTCCTGTTGATGCGGGCACAATATAGTGTCAGAGACTGTCAGAGACTCTCAAAAAATAAGAGCTGCTAGCATCTGCTAGCAACATCTAGCAACACAGCCCGTCCTTCGTGTATTTCAAGGCTGCCTTGCAGAAATTCAGCATTGACGTGCGAGTCAGGAAAAATACGCTATCCATTTGCAGCGATGTAATGTACGGTATGCATATATTATATAATGATTATATATATATATATATTATGTGCCCACAGTGTGTGTTTGTTTGTTATTTGTTGATTTGTGTATGCATTTGTTGATGTATTGATTTAAGTAGTCTCTCTATATATATATATATAAGTACTGTAGTCTACTCTAGTGTTCCCTGCCCTGTGAAAAAGACCAAGCAACAGGTGGTGGTTCATGCATTCTCCCTAAACGCCACCAAACAACCATTGCTCCTAGGTCCTAGCATCACGCGTGTCCGTGTGACAATGCTGCAAACTCACAAACGGGGAGCAATATCAGAAGGCGACAAAAGGAAAACCACCACACACCATCCAAAAGGGCCCACAAGGTAGCAATTTCATCTGCAACAGCAGGTAGCAGTTGCATCCGGTTGCATCCGGTTGCATCCCTGGAGTGAGCAAGGGGGCTCATTAGCAGTAATTAGCAGTAAGATGCAGTAAGAAATAGTAAGAAGACAGCTGCAGTTGTCCCTGAAAAACGTTCACTCCTCCCACCCCAAGGGCACCTCGAATACTTCTCGCTGAAGAGCAACCCACTTCTGCAAGCGACTGTCAGAGTAGGTCCTCAGCAATTTGGAAAGCGAACCTTGAAGCGGCGGACTTGGCAGGAAGACGCTGACTCTTGTGGAGAGTGAGAGAGCTCATGAAAACAGCCCAGCGACACATTTTTCTCTGGTGGAAGCTAGCGGCGTCAAAGATGCCACCGGTGAAACACATCCAGCTACGCAGCAGGACTGTCAATAATGGGCATCCTTTTGATACTCCGCACTTTCCGGTAGTAGCGCGCGATCACCTGCGAAGGAGTTCCGGCTTTGTCTCTTCTCATGGCCACCTGGCGGGCCATGGCAATCCACAGGCATGAGAATCCACAGATGGCACATAACCAGCCTGGAAGGGTAGGCTGGTGGTAGCCTCAACCAGCAGCCCGGTAGATTGGCGAACCAAAGCCGTTGGCTGGTCCTGTTGCAGCAACGCTCAAATTGCCATGGTATAACACTCAATAACAGACCAAAAACATTCGTCATTTTCGTCTATCCACAAAATCCACAAACAGATGTCAATTTCAGCTTTCAGCGCAAGGCTTGATCTGTGCAATCTGTGCAATTTGTGCCACAAGGTCAGAAAATTCCTGGCGTCGGCCTGTGACCTCGCAGCAGCTTCTCGGTGAGCAAACATCCGCGCTGCTTCCACTTCATCCGGATCCGTGGGCAAAGTGACAAGGCTGGTGTCCTGTGAGGTCTTGCCTACACCGTTGCTAGAGATGAATTAAAGCAGCTGAATTCAGTGCAAGCCTTGGAACGTCTTGAAGATTCAAATGGGTTCTGAGCTCTGATGCATGCAATATACTTACTTACTCACAGTCCAAATGACTCATATCACAGAAGAGTCATACAAACAAAATTACATTGGCCCCCTGCAAACAATATTGCATCCAGCGTGACTGACAAGAGGATCAAGAGGTTTGTGTGCTCCTTGTCCAGCTCATCCCTTCCTGGTTTCACAGCTACTGCTGGCTGTGTACTCATATGTGCAAACCTCAGCTATGGCTCACACTCCACATGGGTCAAGAGAAGAAAGCCTGATTCTAAGTACAATACAAATCAAAGTCTTTGCGGCGTGAGCTGCCAGGGAGCTTTGCAAGCTTCGAATCAGCATTGCTGCCAGCTTTCTGTAGTCTTTGAGCTGCATCGGCTGAAGACTTAGCTGCTTCCTGCACGTCTGCATGTTGGTTTCAGGGGAGAAATGACCTGTGGTTTGGTTTGGTGGAACATCCACTACAATCCGCTCAAATCTTCTAGTCTATATAAAGGGTACTCACACGAAGCAGAGGAGCAAGGTGTCATTGAGTGATTAAAATGGATGAAGTCGCACCTGACCTTGAAAAGAATTGGACGCTTCGTGGGCATTTTTGGAGATGCGAGATGCTTCAAAAGATTCAAAAGTACACTGGGGCCTTCCCTTGCAATCCACGCCCGGAATCTCGCATCACATCCTGTCCTCGCTCTGACCCAATGCTGTCTGTGCTTTGGCGAGCTGTGACAAGGCTGCCGCAGCCAAGTCATCCAGGCCCAGTGCGCCGGACTTCCGCACGGCTTCCTCCAGGCGATGGCACTTCTCAAATATCTCAAATGAGGGAGGGACGTTCAGAAGAAAATGTCTTGTATAATTTGTATAGCTGGGTCATGCTGCGCCCACACCACAACCCCATCAGCCTGAGCGGTTTGCCGGGCGGACTCCCAGGCAGTCTGGGTCGGTTCCCTGGTGCCATTCTCCAGGGACATCAACTCCGCCCTGGCCGACTCAAAGGACGCACGAGCCTCACCTTGGAGATCCCCGTCCTGAGCACACACAGCATCTGCTTGCCCACGTAGACATCGGACAAAAATATACAAACATCATCATACAAAGACCCAGTCTTTCACCCATTACCGGGTTCATTACCGAACCTCATGTCAGTGCATGATTCACTGTTTCAGTCGATTTCACCCTTCTTGTAGTTGTCTGGGTGCACAGTACTCAGGTTCTGTCCTGCTTGAAAAGTCGGACCGCTCTTTGTGCAGCTGTGCGCGCGGCCTTCCCTTTACCTGACTAAAAACTGATAGTTTCTTTCCAGACAATTTCAGGTCAAAAGTGGTCAAATATGTCAAGAAGGCAAAAATGCTCATTTTTTTCCAAACCTACCAGCAGGACCAACTAAAATTCCACTGTCCCGCAACTTGCCTTGATGCAGGGAGACCTGCGCAGAGAGTAGCAAGGCACTGGCTTGTGCACCTTGAGCACCTGCCTAGGATGGTCGCTGCCTATCCATTGTCGTCCAAGCTCTTGAAGGCTTGGACAATGGCTAAGTTGGATCTTAAAGACTCCTACATCTACAGTGTCTACAGTGTCTACAGCATCTGGAAGCCCCGCTTGTTTGGGTGTCTCTGGTGGCCAAGGCGCCATCTCTGCCAAAGCTTGGGCCCGGAGAGCCATCTGCGCTGCACTGCGCGGGTTCATCGCTAAGACTTCACCGGCCTTCTCCAGCCATGTGGCTGCATCCTCCAGCATCCGGTCCTGGTGATGTCCCATGTCATTGGATGTACGGCAACCAAACGCCGGATTGCGAAACTACGAATAATATCAAATAGTTACGGTAGGATTCTTCAGGCACATTTTGAATGAGTTTGTCAACTTCAGATCCACAGTGGATTGCACTGTGTTCACATACTTTCTCACTTTACATCAGCATTCGGGGTGACTCGTTTCCGCAACTTGGCACCAAGGATCTTGTGAGACCGCATCTGCACCCATGGCTCGCCCTAGGGCTAAGGGCCCTACAAGGATTGTAAGCTTGAGCCATTCACAGGAGCCAGGGGGCGGTACCAACAAGAAGGACTTCATAGCTAAGCTTGATGCTCAAGTAAGGAGAAGGCCTGTTAGGCTGCTTGCAAAATTGTTCTCGCAAACAGAGAATCAACATATGTGGCCGCTGCCACTCTTCCCAAGGCCCAGTCCACTTCATGTCTGGATTTCTCCGCAGCGCCCCCGTTTGTGAGCAAGGAGCATCCACCAGCACCTTTGCAACTGCGATCCTTCCAACAATGAGTCCAAGCAATAACTTTTCACACATCTCTACCAGCCGGGACTTGAACCCAATCCATTCTGCCACGCAGTTTTGGTAGCTGCCTCAGATTTCTCAGCTGCCATTCTGCCATGCTGAACACGGTGCAAAGTCCTGTCATGCCAAGGACCTGGCGGATGAGATGGTGGCAGCAAGGTGTAGTTGTTGACATTTGCCTGGCGCAAACACCAACAATATGTAACAACGAGCTCCTGCAATGTCTAACATTGTCTAACCCCATATAGTGCTAGTGATGCCTGAAAACACTTTGGTTGACAGGTGCATGATATTCTGGTTCTCATGTAGCGTTTTGAAAGTCTGTGGATCTACGTGGGCGTGCGTGGGATAGTGGCGGTCTACGTATGCATATGGCCATGGACAAGTGTGCACGTGTATGATTCAGTATGATGTGTATACGACATCCACATGTATGACCAGAAAACGTCCGTAGCAATTCCTGAGGATCATGACACAGGAAACCCACTGTACAGAATCCTGCACGGACTCATGTTTTCCGCCGAGAACTGCGTTGCTCGTGAAGTCCAGCAGCTTATGCACAATGGCCAGGCCTTGGCTGATCACATGTGTTCACTATGGGTATTGTATGTTATTGTATGGTACGGTCACTCGTCGATCTCGCTCGTCTGTCAAATTGTCCCCACGGTCAACACTCAGATTGCAAGCGAGGAGCCCAGCCAGGCCTCTCGGCCTCTCCATCATATCAGGGCGGATGAATCGATTCTGGGCTCTTTGACGAGCTCACCAAATGTCGGCCCTTTTAAATGGCCTCCTTCACCAGCACCATCCTTTACCCCAGTCGGAACGGCATGTCACAGCACAAAGAAACATAAAGAAACATAATCGGCTAAGCTTGACCCATTCGTAGAGAAATCTGCTATATAGCCTATTCCGAAGTTAACGTTCAAGCAACAAAACATGCACTTCTCCGAGTGGATTCCATGGCATGGGTGCTTGAACCATATATATGGTCAAGGCAAGTAGTGCGCCAGCGGCTGGGCACCTGCAGAAAACACCACAGCTCCAAGTCGGTCCAATCAACACAAGGTCACCAGGCACGGCAGCCACTGGTGCACATCTAATTCAGAACAGCATCCAGCTCGTCCAAATCCAAGCACAGCAAGGCCACATCAAAACCAATCTCTGGTCTCTGTAAACATGACCATTTAGGATGGAACAGGACTCTCTGACATGATCAGGCACACAATCCCTCGTACATTGTATTTCTACATGTTTGATAGTATTAGTATTTGCATGCCTTTGTTTTCATTTATAAATTATAAATGTATAGTATATGTATGTACATATATATACATCTATATATACACATTATATATATATATATATGTGCGTGTGTGTGTGTTATAGTTTCTCATGCTAGGCTCTACTGATGCGATTTTGGTTGCAAATGGAGCTGACATGGCCTTGGACCTACCTTCAAGGTCAGCTAAGGCAGACTGAGGAAAGCTTCAACGCAAAGCCAGGCTCAGGGATGCCTTTTGAATCACCAGGTCAAAAGACACAGTGAAAGTTGAGCACATCATCCAGTGCCCGGACGCTGTGGAAGCACAAGAATTCCCATCTGGGGAGTGCCTGGGCCAGCTCATTGTGAGGGGACAAAAGAATATCGGATTCAACATGATTCAACTGCATTGAACAAATCTGAACATTCTGAACAAAGACCGAACATGTAGTGTTAAAATGTGTTAAAATGCCGAGGGATGTTACACATCGGCCCACATGGCAGGCTAGGCTCTATGAACCGCTGCGACCTCAGCCACAGATGTTCCGAGCTCCTTGGCCACAGCGGGTCCCACAGCGGGTCAGCACTGACACGACAGGGCACAATGTGGTGATGTGGTGATGTGGTGCTGCATTCGGCATCTGAGCCACCCGGTTCATCATAGGGCTTCCTTCAGCATCCTACACATCGAATCTCCAGAAACTTGCTATGGCAGCTATGGGAATTCCCTTCAATTACGACCCGAGATTGCCTTCAAGAGAAAGGCAAGTGGTATAGAATGCCTGGCCTCGTATCCCGTACCAATGAAGTCAGGCTCCACCTGACCCACGACAAGTCTCAGTATTTCTTCCACACGCCTCCCCCATTCTCGAGATCGATGACAAAAACGTGCCATGAGCGACTCTCTATTTCAATCAAGGAGCTGATCTTCAAAGGGAATAGCCTCAGCGAAACCAAGCCATTCAGGTGATGGTTCAACGCGCTTCTTCTGCCAGGTCGCTGTCTTTTTTTCATGATCCTGGCAGCGGCACCCGGAACAAGAAGCCATGCTGTGCCATGCTGTGCCCAATTTGCAGTCAGACTCACAAGAAAAGTCTAGCCAAGTCACTTCACCGCTGTAGCTTCTGAACAATAGTTCCTTGGTCATCCATGATCGCCCACGTGAATTCAGCAGAACACGGCAAATGTGCCGTGGGGACATGTGCCCTGCACTGCGTTGCAGATCCATCTGTGCAGCATCTATCAGCACAACACGTTGGTCCGAAAACAGCCAAGACTCCGCCATGACTTGGTCAGATTCGATGGACTCGTTGCTTCGAGCTGCGTTGCGGCTTTTTGGGATCTTGGGGCTCGCGCCAATCGAGAGACCCATCCTGATGTTCAAAACGCGTGGGATCATCCACACTAGGGCCTATATAACTACCGTATCCATATACTACTGCACTATCTTAAGACATGCCACTACCGGTGAATTGAAGTGCATGATTCTATGAAAAGTTCATCGAATGATTCGTGATGTACACAGGCGATTGGTCTTCCTGATCTTAGAGGGGCACCCGTCACCCATCCTGGAGAGCAGTGTGCGATAACGAGTCTATCTATATATTCTATCGGAGTATCGTTCCAAAATGCTCGAATCATGAAAGCGGTCCTTTGAATGCTTTGCGTTTTCAATGGATGGGTTCCAGCCATTGTTATTTTCTGTTTCGGTCCATCAATCATCAATCCGCCAAGTGTCTGGATCTTCGAACGCACTCTGCTGGAATCAAAGCTGAGAGATGGCATTTCATACCGCAAGGAAGCACAAAGCTTCGACCCAATGTTGCGATGCTGTCGTCGCTGATGAGCACGCCTGCCCTTGGAAGATTTCAGAGCTCCAAGCCCTGGCAATCTTTGAGCGGTTTGACCGAAGGCAGCAACCATGGGCTTTGGAGATGCGGTTGGTGCAATGTCGATGAGTTCCGAAGCCAGATTCAGGTCTGCCCCAGCAGAGTCCACATTCCACTCATTCCCAAGCTCCATAGAATATGCCGTGCCCAGTGCTGCGGTTGCCAGCTTGGACTCCGAAGCCCTGGGATGAAACTGCACCAGCAGCTTTGGACCAGCCAACCGGAAGCCTTAGATCTGCCAAAAGCTAAGCATAGCTATACTGATCATACAGTCGCTGCGATTTCGTCTAAACCTGTGACAGCCAAGGAGCCGTTCGTTGGTCGGGCACCACTCCTTGCCGCGAACCTCGGGCCAGGACTGCATCCGCAGATGTGAAATGATTGGCCATGACATGCCATGACATTAATTTCCAATGAGTCAGCGGGCCACACAGGAAAAGCTCTATGACCTGTGCTGACCAGCTACGCTCCCATGGCCAGCAGCAGGCATCCCAAGCTGCGAAGACGTGAAGCTGTCACGGGGTGTTCCAGCGGATTTGTCGCTGCCTGACATCTGGAACCGTGCCAAGTGGTGGCCGGTTGGGTGTAGGCTGAATCAGTGGCACCTGCAAAGGTGCGGCCAAAGCGCCCGGCGCTGCCAAACCTCCAGACTCAACCATTGCATCTACACCCAGTAGTGATATCTGGACTACCTCACACAACAAGCCTGCAGTGGCCATCCCCTGTCCTGGCAAAGTTTCAATAGCACTGAGGCCTTCACTGACGCGGGTTTGACGATTTCCAGTGGCTACGAAGGCATTACTCTGCCTTGACATCACAGGGACCGAGCATTGTTGACTGATCGACGCAGAAATTTGTGTCGATGGTGCGGTTGATTCCCTCAGGACATGACACAAAGCCAGCTGCTGCAAAAAGCGCACTGGCAACAAACAACGCCAAGAGAGCGTTGCCTCCGGTGATATGCTCCAACGCCACTTGGGAAGCGTTTTCAACTTGGGGGCTTTCGCCAAGAAGCGAATGACTTGGAGGAAGACGACTTTGCACTGCCTAAGGGCCGAAAAAAACTGCTGTATCTTTATCAGGCCTGGGTGCCGCCCACGGCTTGGCATGGCCTCAGGGGTTGCACAGAGCCCAAACTTTTTGAGAAAGGCAGGTCTGGTCAAGTACCACTCTATATAATGTCAGCAGGGCGGCCAATCTCCCAACGAACGTAGGATCGACACTGGTTTGAGCAAATACGCTTCGAGTGTAATACGGGAAGAAGCTTCAACAAGAGCCAACTGAATGGCCCACAACATGAATCTATAGGCAGATCAATGGGATAGCTGAGTATTTAGAATACTTAGCGAAAATAAGCTTATACACGCTTTGAAACAGCAGTGAACCTGAACAAGCCTTAACACCTGAGCCTCATCGAAGAAGGACTTTAATGTCGCGTCTATTTAGTGACAGGCAACGCTACAAAAAGACTGCTCCTATGAACAACATAGAAGTGGTTCCCAAGTCTTGAGCCTTGCGAAAGCGGCGCTTCGATTCGAACAGCTTTGTATCACGGACGTCGTGCAGGAAGATCTGCAGGAAGATGCAAGTAATAGCTGTTCAGTGTTGCTTCCGCTTGCTCAAGGCACCAGCATTTCGAGACTATGGGCTGCCTTTCCTCCCTCCAGGGCCAAAGTGGCGAAAGCTGAAACCAAATATATTCAGACTCCTCTTTGCCAAAATTGCTGCTGAATGGTAACCCACGGTCTTCCTTTTTTCATCTTTTTGCACCTGCATTTTGTCACACTGTTGGCTGATGTCTTCGACATCATGCTCTTATCGTTGCAAGTATTGTAACACATCAAAGCAGCCCCAGGCCCTAGGCGCCTTCACTATCTTTACACATGAAGGGTTCCTGAAAAGGGGGTACCCCCAAATCATCCAAAGTTAGACCGTTTTCGTCTTGAAACATTTGCAACCCTGGTTTTGGGGATACCCCGTTTTAAGAAACCCCTTTATCTTAGCTTGGTTTGATAGATCAAGGAGAAGTTCTGAACCAAATCATGTGGGAGTCTGAGCTGCTGCACTGTTCATGGCTGCGGAACCCGGGATCAAAAAATCATGGCAGTACCAATGAGCTGCTGCAGGCGTGGGGCAGCACCAAGGTCTGCCTTGTCTGCCTCTTGGCAAAGAATGCACCGCTTGACGGTTTTGACTATGGCTGAATTCTGAAGGACATAGCAGTTTAGCTAGCAAATGCTTGTTTGGCAACTTGAAACATGAAGCAACAGCTGCCCCCCACCACAACAACAACCAAGGGAGTTTCAAAGGACATGAGTGAATGTGGTCCCACCATTCTCGTAGCATCTGCTTGCATCAAAACTGATCAGCACAGCCATCGGCCATGTGTCACATCGGCCTGATGAGGTATTTTGGCTTTGGTTTCAAACGTTTTTCAAAACGTTTGTTTAGACTTTAAACATGTTCAGTGGTATATTGACTTGAAACTCAGAAGATCAGTGAACTCCTGCAAGTCGAGCTTTCCATCACAGTTTCGATCCGCCATGCGCCAGAGGCCACCAATCTGTGCTCTGCCTCAGCTTTCAGCAGAGTGCTAGTGCTGCTGTTTGGAAGATTGGTCAGGGTGAGAAGTGTCACTAAGCAACGCCAGTATGCAAACTTGAAAATCAGTCACTAACCAAGCATCAATTCAATACAATACTCCCTAGTCTGACTACCTCATAGTTGTTGATAGCCTGTCTCATGCAAAATTAGTAGAGCTGCATCATTGCACTTTTGGATGTCTTGGAACTGCCTTCAGTCATGCCATACTCTCACTCTTCATCTTTAGGGGGAACCCTGGGAACTCTGCCCTTTGAAAGGCTGAGTGAGAGTCAGCTGTTGATCAACTTTTGCCAAGGCACTGATTTGCGACACATTCTTCTGTACAAATTCTGAAAACTCCATTGGTGTCACCATTCCAGTCTTCCTTTTGTCCAGCTGCTTAAATACCGCTTGCGGCGGACCCTTCATATTGGTCTTTAGCTGGAAGATAGCAGCATCAAGAGTTTTCTGGATATCCTCAGCACTGGTCTTCCTCTGGGGCGGCTGGGTTTTTTTTGGCTCATCCTTCTTTATGCCTTTCGAACCTTTCCTGGGCTCTTTGACATCTTTGATGTTCTTCGATGAACCCTTCCTGATGCCCATCTTGTTGACCGAGCTCACTAAGGAAAAGAACATGCGTTTGCAAGCTTGCACGGGATTCTGTGATGGGTTGGATGTAGGTGTTCCGGGTGCTGTCGTTCCTGTGCCCTTTGTAGATTCGGAATCTGGCAGATCAAAATCTTGACCAAAGCGCAAGGTTGCTAATTCTGCCTCCATTGCGACTTCTCTCTGAAAGTCTGCATCAGATCTGACCTTCAGCAAGGCCTCTGTCAATGACATTTGTGCCTTTTTCTTTTCTTCCAATGCCACTTGAACTGCCTGTTGCGCTTGCTCTGTGCCAGCTGTGTTCTGCCGGCGGCTGTTGCGCTTGCTCTTTCTCTTCTTTTCTCTCTCGAGCTTCGCAGCATGGAGCTGCGCGAATTTTTCGGTGGCCCGTTCCACCTCTTTCTTCTGCTCCTCAACCAGGCGCCTCGCCTTTTCCATGACCGAGTGGGTGAATGGAGGTATCACATCTCTAGGATGCTGAATGAAAGCCGTCATGAGAGCCTTTCGACTTGCAGCCTGCCGCTCCTCGATATTGGGCTCCCCTGAGTCTGTACTAGGATTGTCCACGAAAAGAAAGCGGTAGGGATTTCTGCCAACAAGCTCATAAATGTGCTTGAAACGCCAATTCAGTTCAACCTGTCTTTCAATCCACTCATTTGCCTCTTTCCGACTAGCCAAGTACTTGCTAGCAAATGTCACAATGACATAGAGGTTCAGCAGACAGTTTGAGCCCCACAAGTACTCCGTCACATAGATCAATCTTGCTATGGCATCATCTGTTATTCGTGCATTACGCATCACGAAACACATTGCATCCACGCCATTCACGGCTGACAGGGCCACATCCCGAATACTGGCTACGACCTTGTCTTGATCAATCTCAGTGTCCCCAAGACCAATCGTATCGAGAACAACGAGTGAGTCATCCGTAGCTTCATATCTCATCACAGAGTCGAGGTTTGTGACACTAGCTGTATCATCTCCCGAGGCAAAAGCCTCACAGCCTGCCATCAGATTTCCGAGAGCACTCTTGCCTGCTCCAGTCATCCCAAACATCAGGACTGTAAACATCCCTCCTGGTGGCAGGGCTAACTCATCTTCCTCTTCTTCAGGAAAACTTTTCTCCTCTTCAGGTGACATGTCTGTTGGGCTTGCCAGAGACGGTCCATCTGAGAATCTTGGGCAGTCGTCATCGCCAGGAACTCCTTGAAGTAAGGCTTGCGGGATATCCTGCCGGCAGCAAGCAATCCCCATGGCCTTTGGATCCTTTAGCCTTCAGCACCAAGGGAATGGCCACTCAGGTGTTACAGAACGTAGTAACACCAGCGAATTGGCGACATGGGCGTTCACCCTGACAGTAACAGTATTTATGCATGATGGCCTGGAACTGACATGTGATGGTTTCTTCATTGCTAGGTGAAGCAGTGGCCTTCTACGGTGGAAGAGGTGAACATCATTGTGTAAGTGGTTTCTAATAGATCCTTTGACATCTGTTTTGATTGGTTCCACTTGATTTCGCCCCGTGCACGCTATCAAGCCAGCGCCGGACAGGAAGGTACAGTAACTGCGGAAGCACTTGCCAGATGGGAACCCACTTCAAAACCACGCCATCATCAAACAAGCATCCACAAGTGGTCATTCATCATCCACAAAACTATGCTGAATCCTGAATCATCTGAATCTAGAATAATCTAGAGTTAGAGAATAATCTAGGATTGTCAATCCACTCTAAAAGGCCTGGCCGCGGTTGAGCATCTTGGGGCCAATACACAGCGCCTGGGCGACCAATCGTGGCAGGGGCATGATATCTGGATGTCTGCCTTGCAAGAGGAACCTTGCCACCACTTCCTGCGCAGAAGTCCATGACTAAATCGCCCGGCTTGGCATCAACCTCGCCACAAAGATTCTGACGTAACATGAACTTGAGTCAGCGGGGAGGTACGAAAAAGCTAGCTGCAGCTAGCTGGCTGGGACATGGATTTACAATGGGTTTATTCATCTGCTGCCAGGGTGGAGGGTTCTGTGGGAGAAGGTGCAGCAGATCGGTGCAGCAGATCTCCGGAAGGAAAATAGTTGAAGATAGACAAGGGAAGAAAAACGCCCCGAAAAAGGAGGGCTAGGATCAATGCTTTTTGGGTTCCATGCAAAGACAAAGAATCGCACAAATGAATGCAGGAGGAAAGGGATGGAAGAAACGGAGAAAAAGAGAGAGAGAGGGAGAGTGTGTGTGTGTGTGTGAGAGACGGAGAGAGGGAGAGAAGAGAAAAGAAAAGGACAAGCAAAAAAAGAGGCAACATTCAATAATCTATGCAAAGGGATGTGATGTGATGATGCTGATCATGATTCCTCACTCAGCCCAGGGGAGGAGGGGCAAGGAGGGCAGGGGGGGTATAAACCAGAAACTGTCTATAGATCCAACGTCCTAGCCCCCTACTCCTTGCTAAGGCAAGAGTTACCTCAGCTTAGCTGCTTAACACAAGCTAGTTTTCGTGACATGTGAGCCTCTTGCTCAGTGATTCTAGTGCTCGAGTGCCATGATTTCCTCAAATTGAGGCTATGATAATTTGATGAATAGAAAATAGATTCTGTACATCGGTCCAATGCACACAAACGTAAGAGAAACGAGGGATGAGGGTCCAACCACGCCTTTTTCTATCCTATATATCCTAAACAACCCTCAAAAAAGAACACGACCAGCGGAAACAAAGCACTTCTACACATGGGGCTACGCAGCATACATCTGTTGCACATGTTCGTGTGCATGTCCTGCGTGTCTTTGCTTAAAGAGGCAGATAGATGGATAGATGGACAAACAGATAGACAGACAGACAAACAGAGACAGATAGATCCATAGATCCACAGATCGACAGATCGACAGATCGATGGATCGATGGATCAATGGATCGATAGATCGATCGCTAGATGGCTAGATCTATAGAAAGAAAGATGGATGGATAGATAGATGCATCGATAGATGGATCGACAGATAGATCGATACATCGATCGCTTACATGGATCGATAGATGGATCGATAGATGGATGGACCGATGGATAGATGGATTAGATAGATGCATCAGACAGATAGGTTAGATAGAAAAATTGGATAGATAAAACGGATAGATAGATTAGATAGATTAGATAGATTAGATAGAGTAGATAGATTAGATAGATTAGATAGATTAGATAGATTAGATAGATTAGATAGATTAGATAGATTAGATAGATTAGATAGATTAGATAGATTTAGATAGATAGATAGGATAGATAGGATAGATAGGATAGATAGGATAGATAGGATAGATAGGATAGATAGGATAGATAGGATAGATAGGATAGATAGGGTAATAGGATAGGATAGGAGATAGGATAGATAGGATAGATAGGATAGATAGGATAGATAGGATAGATAGGATAGATAGGATAGATAGGATAGATAGGATAGATAGGATAGATAGGATAGATAGGATAGATAGGATAGATAGGATAGATAGGATAGATAGGATAGATAGATAGATAGATAGACAGACAGACAGATAGATAGATAGATAGATAGGATAAGATAAGATAGGATAGGATAAGATAAGATAAGATTAAGATTAAGATTAAGATAATTTTAGATTAGATTAGATTAGATTTAGATTAGATTAGATTAGATTAAGATTAGATTAGATTAGATAGATAGATAGATCGATAGATGGATAGATAGATAGATAGATAGATAGACAGATAGCTCAGATAGATAGATAGATGGATAGATAGATAGATAGATTAGATTAGATAAGATTAGATTAGATTAGATTAAGATTAGATAAGATTAGATAAGATTAGATAAGATTAGATTAGATTAGATTAGATAGATAGACAGATAGATAGATAGGTAGATAGATAGATAGATAGATCGTTAGATAGGATAGAAAGGATAGATAGGTAGACAGGTAGATAGGTATGTAGATAAGGTTAGGTTGGATTAGATTAGATTGGATTGGATTGGACTAAGATAAGATAGATTCAATACATAATATAGAAACGATAGATAATAAGATAGATAAGATAGATAAGATAGATAGATGAGATAGATGAGGTAGACGAGATAGACGAGATAGACGAGATAGATAAGCAAGAGAGATAGAGAGACAGGGAGATAAGTAGAGTCAGAGAGGTAGAGAGATTGAGAGATTCATGGATTGATGGATAGTTTGGGATAGTGTCTGTGATAGTGTTTGAGATAGTGTTTGAGATAGTGTCTGAGATAGTGTTTGAAGTAGTGTTTCAGATAGTGTCTGAGATAGTGTTTGAGACAGTGTTTGAGATAGTGTTTGAGATAGTGCCTGAGATAGTGTCCGAGATAGTGTTTGAGATAGTGTTTGGTCTAGTGTCTGAGATAGTGTTTGAGATAGTGTCTGAGATAGTGTTTGAGATAGTGTCTGACATAGTTTTTGAGATAGTGTCCGAGATAGTGTCTGAGATAGGGCTTGCGATAGTGTCTGAGACAGTGTTTGAGATAGGGTCTGAGTTAGTGTTTGAGATAGTGTCTGAGATAGTGTTTGCATTGTGTCTGAGATACTGTCTGAGAAAGGGCTTGAGATAGTGTCTGAGATAGTGTCTGAGATAGTGTCTGAGATAGTGTTTGATATAGTGCCTGAGATAGTGTTTGAGATAGTGACTGAGATAGGGCTTGAGATAGTGTCTGAGATAGTGTTTGAGACAGTGTTTGAAATAGTGTCTGAGGTAGGGCTTGAGATAATGTTTGAGATATCGTTTGAGATAGTGTCTGAGATAGGGCTTGAGATAGTGTTTGAAGTAGTGCCTGAGATAGGGCTTGAGATAGTGTTTGAGATAGTGTCTGAGATAATGTCTGAGATAGTGTTTGTGAGATAGTGTCTGAGATAGTGTTTGAGATAGGTTTTGAGATAGTGTCTGAGATAGGGTTTGAGATAGTGTTTGAGATAGTGTCCGAGATAGTGTCTGAGATAGGGCTTGAGATAGTGTCTGAGATAGTTTTTGAGATAGGGTCTGAGTTAGTGTTTGAGATAGTGTCTGAGATAGTGTTTGAGATAGTGCCTGGGAAAGGGCTTGAGATAGGTCCGAGATAGTGTCTGAGATAGGGCTTGCGATAGTGTCTGAGACAGTGTTTGAGATAGGGTCTGAGTTAGTGTTTGAGATAGTGTCTGAGATAGTGTTTGAGATAGTGTTTGAGATAGTGTCTGGGATAGTGTCTGAGATAGGGCTTGAGATAGTGTTTGAGATAGTGTCTGAGATAGTGTTTGAAGTAGTGTTTCAGATAGTGTCTGAGATAGTGTTTGAGACAGTGTTTGAGATAGTGTTTGAGATAGTGCCTGAGATAGTGTCCGAGATAGTGTTTGAGATAGTGTTTGGTCTAGTGTTTAAGATAGTGTCTGACATAGTTTTTGAGATAGTGTCTGAGATAGGGCTTGAGATAGTGTCTGAGATAGTGTCTGAGATAGGGTTTGAGATAGTGTCTGAGATAGGGCTTGAGACAGTGTCTGCTACAGTGTTTGAGATACTGTCTGAGATAGTTTTTGAGATAGTGTTTGAGATAGTGTCTGAGATAGTGTCTGAGATAGGGCTTGAGATAGTTTCTGAGATAGGGCTTGAGATAGTGTCTGGGATAGTGTTTGAGATAGTGTTTGAGGTAGTGTCTGAGATAGGGCTTGAGATAGTGTCTGAGACAGTGTTTGAGATAGTGTCTGAGATAGTGTTTGAGACAGTGTTTGAGATAGTGTCTGAGATAGTATTTGAGATAGTGTCTGAGATAGTGTTTGAGATAGTGTCTGAAATAGTTTTTGAGGTAGTTTTTGAGATAGTGTTTGGGATAGTGTTTGAGATAGTGTTTGAGATAGTGTCTGAGATAGGGCTTGAGATAGTGTCTGAGATAGTGTTTGAGATAGTGTTTAAGATAGTGTCTGAGATAGGGCTTGAAATAGTGTCTGAGACAGTGTTTGAGATAGTGTCGGAGATAGTGTTTGAGATAGTGTCTGAGATAGGGTTGGAGATAGTGTCTGAGATAGTGTTTGAGATAGTGTCTGAGGTAGTGTTTGAGATAGGGCTTGAGATATTTTCTGAGATAGTGTTTGAGATAGTGTCTGAGATAGGGCTTGAGATAGTGTCTGAGATAGATAGTGTCTGAGATAGTGTCTGACATAGGGCTTGAGATAGTGTCTGCTACAGTGTTTGAGATACTGTCTGAGATAGTTTTTGAGATAGTGTTTGAGATAGTGTCGGAGATAGTGTCTGAGATAGGGCTTGGGATAGTGTTTGAGATAGTGTTTGAAATAGTGTCTGAGATAGGGCTTGAGATAGTGATTGAAATATTTTTCGAGATAGTGTTTGAGATAGTGTTTGAGATAGTGTCTGAGATAGGGCTTGAGATAGTGTCTGAGATAGTGTTTGAGATAGTGAATGAGATAGTGTCTGAGATAGTGTTTGCGATAATGTTTAAGATAGTGTCTCAGATAGGGCTTGAGATAGTGTCTGAGATAGTGTTTGGGATACTGCATGAGATAGGGCTTGAGATAGTGCCGGAAATAGTGTTTGAGATAGTGTTTGAGATAGTGTCTGAGATCGTGTCTGAGATAGAGTTTTAGATAGTGGCTGAGATAGTTTTTGAGATAGTGTCTGAGATAGTGTTTGAGATAGTGTTTGAGATAGCGTCTGAGATAGTGTTTGAAATAGTGTCTGAGATAGGGCTTGAGATAGTGATTGAAATATTATTCGAGATAGTTTTTGAGATAGTGTTTGAGATAGTGTCTGAGATAGGGCTTGAGATAGTGTCTGAGATAGTGTCTGAGATAGTGTTTGAGATAGTGTCTGAGATAGTGTTTCAGATAGTGCCTGAGATAGTGTTTGAGATAGTGTCTGAGATAGGGCTTGAGATAGTGTCTGAGATAGTGTCTGAGATAGTGTCTGAGATAGTGTCTGAGATAGTGTCTGAGACAGTTTTTTGACATAGTGTTTGAGATAGTGTTTGAGATAGTGTCTGAGATAGTGTTTGAGATAGTGTTTGAGATAGGGCTTGAGATAGTGTCTGAGGTAGGGCTTGAGAAAATGTCTGAGATAGTTTCTGAGATTGGGCTTGAGATAGTGTTTGAGATAGTGTCTGAGATAATGTTTGAGATAGTGTTTGAGATTGTGTCTGAGATAGTGTTTGAGATAGTGTTTGAGATAGTGTCTGGGATAGTGTTTGAGATAGTGTCTGAGATAGTGTTTGAGATAGTGACTGAGATAGGGCTTGGGATAGTTTCTGAGATAGTGTTTGAGATAGTGTCTGACATATACTTGAGATAGTCTCTGAGATAGTGTTTGAGATAGTGTTTGGGATACTGCCTGAGATAGGGCTGGAGATAGTGTCTGAGATAGTGTCTGAGATAGGGCTTGAGATAGTGTCTGAGATAGTGTTTGAGACAGTGTCAGTGTCTGAGATAGTGTCTGAGATAGGGCTTGAGATAGTGTCTGAGATAGTGTCTGAGATAGTGTTTGAGATAGTGTCTGAGATAGTGTCTGAGATAGGGCTTGAGATAGTGTCTGAGATAGTGTTTGAGATAGTGTCTGGGATAGTGTTTGAGATAGTGTTTGAGATAGTGTTCGAGATAGTGTCTGAGATAGGGCTTGGGATAGTGTCTGAGATAGTGTCTGAGGTAATGTTTGAGATAGTGTTTAAGATAGTGTTTGAGAAAGTGTTTGAGAAAGTGTTTGAGATAGGGCTTGGGATAGTGTTTGTGATAGGGCTTGATAGTGTCTGAGATAGTGTCTGAGATAGTGTTTGAGAGTCTGAAATAGTGTTTGAGATAGTGTCTGAGATAGTGTTTGAGATAGTGTCTGCGATAGTGTTCGAGATAGTGTCTGAGATAGTGTCTGAGATAGTGTCTGAGATAGTGTTTGAGATAGTGTCTGAGATAGGGCTTAAGATAGTGTCTGAGATAGTGTTTGAGATAGTGTTTGAGATAGTGTCTGAGATAGTGTTTGAGATAGTGTTTGAGATAGGGCTTGAGATAGTGTTTGAGATAGGGCTTGAGATAGTGTTTGAGACAGGGCTTGAGATTGTGTCTGAGATAGTGTCTGAGATAGGGCTTGAGATAGTGTCTGAGATAGTGTTTGAGATAGTGTCTGAGATAGTGTTTGAGATAGTGTCCGAGATAGTGTTTGAGATAGTGTTTGAGATAGTGTTTGTGTTTGAGATAGTGTCTGAGATAGTGTTTGAGATCGTGTCTGAGATAGTGTTTGAGATAGTGTCTGAGATAGTGTCTGAGACAGTGACTGAGATAGTGTTTGAGATGGTGTTTGATGGTTGATAGTGCTTGATAGATTGATAGCGTTTGATAGATTATGGCTTATATATACATATATATATATATAAATTGATGTTGTAGATTCATATAATTGAGTCAATAGATTCTAATAGATTTGATCGATTTTATGGATTCATGTATTCATAGATTAATTGATGGATTGATTGATTTATGGATTGATTGATTGATTGATTGATTGATTGATTTTACTACTAATACGTAAGATGTATGTGCATGTAAGCAGCACAATGCAAACTCAACGTATATGTGAGGATGATGTCCCCTCAATGGTGTTGCGAGCCTGGTCTGCAATGAGCTGCGAGGACTCGTCTTGAATTTCAAAGTACCTGCTATCAGGGCAACGCACAAGTCGAGCTGTCGATGGCTGATGGCTGATGGCTGATGGCCCTCACAAACCTACCCAAGCCCAATCCATTCACCGCTGCAGCCATCCGCATATCCGTTTTCGAATCAGCCAGACAAGACTGAGAGGACCACATCAGTGGCTCCTGAGCTAAAAAGCGCAAGACTCAAAGCACCACGAAACACCCTGCAGCACAGCATGGAGGCGATGCTTCTCAGGTCTGAATCCAAGCCACTATCTGTATGCTGGCTGCTTGTTGCGGACGTCCGACGTCTGGCCTCACCAGGATCAGCCATCTGGGCAATGATGGCTCAACGGACCTTGAGTGAGTAACACTGCTCAAACAAAAATCCAAGATCGTCATGTCCAAGGCGCTGCATTTTACCATCATATCCCCAGTATTCTCAAGTACATCGACTCACCCTGGCCTAGTTGGGCCTAGCCTAGGCATCCTTGAATCCAGCCACGTCACAAAATGTCACAAGTTCATCGGTGCATGCTCCACCGGCCTGCCGGTGCTCATTCGCTGGATCTGAGCGACCTTTCACCAGGTTCCAATCAAAGCAGCCATCGTTCTGAAAGCCTTCACCTGTCAGCTGAGACAGGCTGAGACAAGGATATACATCCAGGAGAGCTGAGCTCCAAGCGATGGGAAACACTTTGGAACAGCCATCGGAAGTATCCTGAGATAGATTGGGAAAGGTTCACACTGGTATATTTACTGCCTGCTGAGGTCGCTTCTGTCTGGCTCCTCGTCAAACTCCAGCTGGCCTCGGGCACCCAAAAAGACCCAATAATTGTGACTAGGATATGTCTTAATAAACAATCTTGGTCAGCTTACATAGGTGAGGTAGGCGGCAAATTCCTGCACCGAACGAGAGACAAAATGCCTTTGCAAATTCCTGTGATCCTGGGATGGGATCATGACATGGATCAAAGCATCAGAAGAGTCCTGAGGCATACCCTCACAAAGTTCTTCAAATGTTAGCAAGCCTCTTCTCCATGATGGCTGTATACCTTCGGGTCTGTCGACTGCGTCTAGTTCCAGCGAAGGGGTAGCAAAATCAGAGATATAAAAAAAATGCTTATCAAGCTTGCCATCGGCCTTTATGCCCTGCCTTGCCGAGCAAATCAGCCAACACACTGGTGTGCCAAGCCATCTCTTGTGAACCTGGTCTTAAGCTCCCAATTTGACCAATCCACTGCACCGTGTCTTCCGTCAAGATGCCACTGCAGAGAGCCCTTCAAGAAGTAAATCAGTACCTTGCAGTAACAGTCACCGAGCACGGACAAACTCAGAAGACTTTACGGAAAAAATAGCCTCTATCATATCCAATTCATTTGAATATGCATTGTCGGTTAGTAAAAGAAACTGAAAACGAACGTGTTTCATCTAATTAATCTCGCGTTAGCTGTTCATCTACTAACCATCTGATAGCGTATTTCTTGTCCATTAATTCAGTATATACTGGTAATCCATTCAATCCTCCGTGTACGTCAAAAGGAAAAGACGTAATCTATGGGCATTTATAGGATTACTATTTCCCAAACGATGATCGCCTTGCACTGCGCTGCACTGTCACTGCACTTGGCTCCGCAGGATCGTTACCGTTCTGGGTGCCTGGCAAAGCCAATGGCCTCGAGGTCGTCTCGTCGACTCTGCTCCAGGCCCAAGTGAGCAGCGAGGCATAGCGTGCCGTGCCAGTGAGGTTCTTGTTTTCTCGGTATGGCCTCGGATGGGTCATGTTTCTACAGGTCCAAACAAGCAAACAAGTCCACGACAATCACCTGTACCTTTTTAAAGACCAGTTTTTTCTTCGGTTTTTTCTTCGGTTTTCGAGCCATTCTGAGCAGGATGCCCATGAACAAGTGTCTCAGGATTTCGGTATTTCTTTGCAAGGCCAAAGTCGATGATGTAGACCTCACCGCTCAGCCATGACGGGCATTGCGGGGCGGGAAATGGTGCCCTGAGAGCTCTGCGATGTTAGACCTCTGCCCGCGGCCAATCAGAAAGTTGTCCTTGTCAAGATGTGTCAAGTTTCAATCCCTCAACGTGGACATGGTGGTTTAATGTGGCTTATAGTTCTGCATCTTGCTGCATCTCAGTGAAGCAAATTGCTTCGCCACACAAAAGATTCGCGCATGCAGAGGCTGCAGTACTTACGTTGCTGAGTTACTGATGGCATCAGTACAAACATCTTTCGACGTCCATCTGCCGCAGCTCATGGTAGCAAGAAACACGGTATATTTACAGTGTTTTTTGGACAGCACCGAGCAAAAACACTGGTATTTACGCAGGTTTCGGCATGTTGCAAGAAGTGATTTTTTGATGCAAAAGTCACAAAACCCATGTAAATTACAGTATTTTGGGGTCTGTTTTTAGGGTTTGTGACGGGGTGGAGGGGGGGTTTGGGGGGGTGGTATCTAAAATGAGCAGCAACCTCCTGAATAATCAAGTAACTGGGCTGGCCACCCTCCCCTTTACTTCGTAAAGCAAAACTCAAGGTAGCACCACTGGAGCTACCTTTCGTGATCAACCTGCTCAACATTTTTCCATCTCCTTGACCTCAAGCTTCAACGCCACTTCGCGGTTGCAGAAATGAGTGTCTTTGGCAATGTATATCCTCACCCGTAGGACCCACTGGAAACGTTAGTCAATAGACGTTAAAAGGGACTGCGGTGGTAAAGCTGTTAGTTCGCAGGCAAGAATCTGGCCGAAGGATCCGCTACCCAACATCTTTGTGAGCAAAAACCGGCTTTGCGCGAAAGATTGGAACAAATTGGCAATATATGCAGCTACGCATCCAAAAAAGGCCGCTCTCCTATGATTAGTGGCAGCATCATATTGGAATTATTGTAGATATTTGTAGATGATGTTGGATGATGTTGGGTGGTCTATCTAAACATGTGGAAAAAAAGTGCTGCTTGAAAAGATGTGCCTCCAATCGTTCTTCTCTCCTGGCCCATGATGCCCATGGCGACCAGAGCGGACGGCACAGCATTGCTGCCGGCCACCAAGCCATTTCTTGGACCAAGTTTCAGCGAGTGCAGTGGGACCAAATCCTCCAATCGTCACTTGCCCTGTACATTCTCTGTCCATCGGAGTCCATTGGGGATCATGAATGATAATCTTTCCAACGTCAGCGCCACTTATTGCTTCGATTGTTGAGCCCGTTTTGAGCGGCTGCAGGGAAGGCACAGCGTCAAATTTTCACTGGATTTTGGCGGGATGCTTGAAAGTTTTTAAAAACAAATGATTTAGATAGAATTAATCCTAATCTAATTCAAATATCAATCTAGAATTGATTTGAAAACTTAAAGCGACAGCTAATTTGGACTCAATTGAGGAGTAGTTTAAATTTGACTTAATAATCAATTTAGAAATAAACTTCAATTGATCCCAAGTTTGCCTTAGATTTATATAACTTTATATAAATGAGTTTAAGTTGAGTATATAGATTGATCAATATTTAGTTTGAAATCAATTGTGATTTTGAAATTTATTCAATCTTGAATCGACATTGGGTTATATCTAGTTTAAAATTAAGGATTTCTTTTAGACATGATTCAAATGTACTTTTATATACATCCATTTGATATATCAACAATCTAAGTTTAATTTACTGTAGAATATATTGATATCTAATTTGAAAAATAACTATATATATAGATAGTTTAAATCAAAACTACGTTGAGCTTACTATTTAAAACGACAAATTCCCAAAAAAATACCCCTTGATTTGAATATCCAGGTGCAACCTGCAAGGCCGTTGTCCAGGTATGTCCAGGTCACCCAAGTTTGTACTCCGGAATGTCCAGCATGTTCTGCCTCATTTCGGGGATATATGGTGTTGACACACTATGGTCACTCAAGGTGCTACTAAGGCTATAGGCCAGACCGGTTCAACTGAGCCAAAAGCTTTGACGTAAGTAGCAAGCCCATCTGGGAATTCAGCCTGCCATGCTGACAGGCTGAGGCATGCAGCGGAGACCCAGCAAATGAAAGAAGGACAGGAGCCTTGAGACAGTCTTGCGAACTTCTGTCTGTGGTAGGGAAGGTGATGAACACTTTGAGAGTCGTTCAAATCCATGCATATTTCTTCATGGGCAATCACTAATACAAGGCGCCCTACTTCGGAGGGAAAGGCCAGGACATAGCACCAAACAGGTCTGCATGGCGTCTTCTCCACCGGCACGGAACGACTGCTGAGAAACATGTGCACCTTCCACCCATTGCCATTGTGACCCATTCTCAGTGGATTGACAGAAGGCACGTAGATCAAACCTTGTCACGCGAGATGCGGGCCGTGTTGACCCGCAGGAACGTCATGGCCTGAATCAGGTGAATCCTGCTGACTCTGCACATTTGATCCACTCATGTTTCTGAATGAGACACGTTGCTAAGGTGGGAACAGGTTCATTTAGAATCTCACAAACATCCACGGCAACCTGGTCAAGTGTGTGAACAAAGCGCAGCAAAGCCTTTAAAGCCAGTCTCCAGGACAGGATCCCTGCAATTTGGTTACAATAAGATCAATATATTTATGCGTGTGTGTGTGTGTGCGTATGTGTAATTGATAACATACCTATATATATATTATATATATATTAGTCTTTCGGTGTGTTTGGTCATGTTTGGTCTTTTCAAGTTCCAGGTGCTATGAACATGGCACCTTTGTGCCAAGGCTGCCCTCCATACGCTTGAAGAGGTCAAGCCTTGAGCAACTGCACTGCCATACCAGGTCCATCCAGGTCCCAGTGGCCCAAACAATCAGCACTCAAAGCATATGGCGGGAAGGAGCAGCGGATGTGATCAGGAAGTTTCTTGTTCTGTGTCCTGAGCCGTGCTGAGCCGTGTTCTCATGATACACTCATGATACATGCAGCCGTGCAGAGCTACAAGGCTTTCTTCGCAAAATCCAAGGCATTCCAAGGCTATCGACTGTGAGCGCCATCTGTCTCCCATGAAAAAGGTGCCTCAAAACGAACAACCGTTCACAGGCTGGGCAGACTGTGCAGAAGGCAAGTCATTGCCAGAGTTTCGCAAGGATTGCTAGGCGAGCTACGCATTCTGTTGACCTTGGCAGCCACACACTGCTGGACAATGGTCATGGTCCTCTGAGAGGAACACTGCGAACTGTGATGGATCATCCACACCCCACACAACTACGATGCCACTTGTGAACTTGGCACTGGCAGCAGTGCTTGCACTCTCTTGGCACTGGCCACCTTTTCTTTATCCGGAAACCGATGGGTCACACAGTCTGTTTCGACCGGGCGATGCGCTCTCAAATGGCACAATAGAATTGCAGCGTATTCCAATGCGCTGAATACCGCACAGCGAAAGTTGTTGTTGTTTTTTCTGTGTACCTGGAATGTACCCTCACATCTTGCCCATCTCATCTGCCTTCCTGAGGGGCAATGCCGTTGTATTGGTAACATCGGAGCACACAAAAACATCATGCCTCTTTCTGCTCGTCCATGGTAAATTGTCCAGATCGATGTTACCTTAGCTGAGTCGGTCTGGAATATTATCCTTCAGCTTGCCAATGCTGAACCATGCTGAACCCATCTATGTTATGTCTGTTATGTAGTTAGGTACACCAGTCCAATGCAATCATCCATCTGTCCATTCATCCCCCCATTTCTCGGTCTACCAATCCGTCCATCCAACCATCCATTCATCTATCTGTCCATCCCAAATGGAGTGTCGGAATAATTCCAAACGTATACAGATACTTACCTTTAAGCCTTGAACCCTTTATATGATTGTCTCTCTTTCCAGCGATCCATCAACATGCATGTCCATCTCTGAAGCTCTCCACCTACCTACTGCATATGGAGTCAAATGTGTCTATAAGCCCCTCCATGCCCCACATCTGGCATCAGGACATTGCAAGGATTGAAGAATCCCACATCAATGGCCACATCAACATACATCAACATCATGGACAAAACCAAGTAGCCGCCACAAAGCACTACTCCCACTCTCTTGAGGTCGGGGTACCTGCACAGCACGGGTTTTGAAGCGTTGGCCAAGCTTTGTTCACGGATCCTGCCTCTGGTACAGCTGCGCAGAGGTGGCCACTGCCACAGCCAGACCACATCCAGGTTCAACCACCTGCTCGTCAAGGTAGTATGATCAGTATGCAACATTGCCATGCAGTAACAATCATTCTCACACATTGACCTGGTCTGACATGGTTTCAAAGGGTTTTGCAGTAAATGTGTTCAAATGGTTTGAATTGGCTTGTTTGGCTTGTTTGGCCGCTGAAAGCTGACATGTGTCTCTCTAATGTGTTCAGGGCAACAAAAGTCGCAGAAAAACACAGTTTGCGTACTCCCAAACTGCTGCAGAATCAAAGTTTGTTTGGCTCATTTCTTGGCTCCACCTGCTTGGCCCGTTCCATCATGAACTTTGTAGCATCTTCAATCTCCTGCTCGGTCGCAGTGAAAACGTCATCCACCAAGTCCTCGCAACGCGCAGAAAAAGTAGGCTTCAGTCATGCACAATGGCGCAATGGACGAGTGCCGGTGTCCCGCACCACCGGATACGTCGTGGGACCAAGGCTGCTCTTGACAGAGTCCGCGATCGTGTGAATGACAGTGTTTGGTGGATTCTTCACCTGAAGCAACTTTGGAGGAAAAAAACAAGGAATTCAGCTGTACTTTCTTCCATAAACAAATGCAGTCTAAACTCGCCAAGATTCTAGCTTTCCAGCTTGCTTTGACATAAAAGCCTCCACGTCACCAAGCGGTCTATGCCAGTCTATGCACGTCACTAACTAGAAACCCACCTACCCTTGGAACGAACCTTTCGCATTTCAATTGGTCATGAGAAGACAAAAATGAGCACATTGACATTTTTGATGCAAACAACTCTCGGTGCGACCAGGGCACGCTTTTGGCTCGCTCCGGCTCAGCCCCTATGACTTTGATATGGCTTTTCACCGACTTCACCTGGGGAGTGTTGGCTGAGGGTTATGTCAGGAATTAACTACTTGTATCACTGGGGTGTTTGGCAAAAACATAGATCAAAAACACCATTCCAAGAAAGTCAAAATGTCCATTGTCATATCATTATCCAGGCACATATGTAGCCACTCCAGAAATAAGACCGCCTCCTCCAATTGAAACCTTGAGAGCAGAAAAAAATGATTGAAGGGAAGGACTGGAGCAAATATGCATCTCCCTCGCCAATTCCACGCCCTTGGGCCAAGACTACAATGGCATCCAGATCCGGCTCTTGCTCCAGGAGTTCCAATCCAACCGAACCTTGGCCGTTCACCACTCGAATGTCCTCGCGGCTGACACGTCTCACAAGCTGCATCGCAATCTATGTATGCCATGGTCCGAATATTGCATTTTTGGTAGTCATTCATCTGCAACGAGTATCTGAATCGCATTTCATCGGTTCATGAGCATCGCCCAACATGGATATACAATCCATATTCATATTAATCCATCATGTGACCGTGGCACATATGATTCACATGATCAATGCCAGCGTACAAGCTCCTATGTCGTATAACCGTGCCTATAAGGCCCTAACAACAGCGGCGACATATTTAGTATCTACACCACTTGGATCCGATTCGTTGTAGATTCTGATACTCTGCAGCTTCAACCCGCTTCGTCAAACTCCGAAGCCATGGATTAACTGGGCACTGGCAGTGCTTCATATCTCCTGCGGTCATCACTTAAGTCACTTAGGTCCTGGTTCGGGTGGATCTCCTCCGCCTTCTCCTCCCCAAACTTCTCCCGAAGCTCCCTGACGATGTCTGCAGACATCGCCTCACGCGCTTCCTGTGTGGCTTTGCAGAAACGCACCTGACAAAGAGTCGAAGGGCGACACTGCGGCCACAGGTCGACATGACTCTCTCCAAGTCTCTTGCGGCATGGGGCAGCATATACTATCTCATCTCTAATTGAAATTGAGGTCCGTCCGTCCATCCATCCATCCATCTGCATACATGATCACACATATAGTGGATCAGCACACATTGGCTCCACGGCAAGGAATCACTCACTCACATAGTATATATACATATGTGTGTATGTACATGCATACATAGATACATTGCATTACATTACATTACATTACATTACATTACATTACATTTCCATACCTACATACCTACATACCTACATACCTACATACCTACATACCTACCTACCTACCTGCATACATACATACATACATACAAACATACATACATACATACATAGATATATATATATATACACGTATATACATATACATATATATGTATATATACACAAGTAATGTAAAGGAAGACCTCTGAAATTGTCCACAGCCCAGCCTCAGCACCATAGGTGTCCCGCACAGCGCTGACTTTCACCCCTGGGGAGTCTTCTGGCATGACCACCACAGCCTAGCCAAAGGTTCAGAAATTAAAGGACCGGATAACCCCACATGTCAACTTCTTCCAACAAGCAGCAAAAGAAAGGTAGAGATGGCATGGGGAAAGCAGGAAAGAGAAAAGAGATGGTGAAGGATTGGTGTGGAGTAAGTTGTGTGTGGGAGAGTAAGTGTGAGTACGTTGTGTGGTGTTAAGTTGTGTGAAGGTGGATGTCACCAAGTGCCACGCCTGCCACGCAAAGAGCCACGGCGTCCACGGCGTCAGCTGAGAACCCGGTGCGCCACCAGAGCCCGCCCAGTGCCGTAAGTGCCACGCCTGACACGTGAAACGAATGTGGATGTGACCAAATGCCACGCCTGCCACGTGAAACGAAGGTGGATGTCGCCAAGTGCCACGCCTGTCACCTAGTGCCACACCTGCCACGCAAAGTGAAGGTGGATGTCACCAAGTGCCACGCCTGCCACGTGAAACGAAGGCGGATGTCGCCAAGTGCCTCGCCTGTCACGAAGGTGGATGTCAGGAAGGACAAGTTGTGTGTGAGCAAGTTGTGCGTGGACAAGTTGTGTGTGTGTGTGAGGAAGTTGTGTGTGAACAAGTTGTGTGTGGACAAGTTGTGTGATGACACGTGTGTGTGTGTGTGAGTAATGTATGAGTAAGGCAAGTTGTGTGTGAGCAAGTTGTGTGATGACAAGTTGTGTGAGTTGAGTTGCAAATGAGCAAGTTGTGTGTGTGTGTGAGTTGAGTTGTGTGTGAGCAAGTTGTATGATGACAAGTTGTATGTGTGAGCAAGTTGTGTGTGTGTGTGAGTTGAGTTGAGTGTGAGCAAGTTGTATGATGACAAGTTGTATGTGTGATATGTGAGCAAGTTGTGTGTGAGTTGAGTTGTGTGTGTGAGCAAGTTGTGTGAGTTGAGTTGTGTGTGAGTCGTGTGATGACAAGTTGTATGTGTGATGACGGGAGGAGTAAGTGGTGTGTGAGGGAGGCGGCGGGAGGAGGAGGAGGAGGAGAAGGCGGCGGGATACAGAACCAAAAACAAAAACCCCGCACAAAGATGTGGGGAAAAATTTGAATGCGTTGGCAAATCTATCCTCTAAATAATTCTAAATGTACTTGATGGCCTTCTTTCCCAAGAGTTTGCATCCCAGCGCAATCGCCTCCAGGAACACATGACTCTAGAGTCTAGTGCTCTGTATGAAATGCGTTGAACTCACTGAATTTTGGGCAAGCTTGCAAAGCCTGAGCATGGTTGCCGCTAGATTGCGTGACGATGTAGTCCTGAACGGAATCCAGAATCGCCAAAAGCAATCTGGCAGCTCTTTCCAAAAGAATCAATTCGGAGAAGTAAATAGTGCTGAGAAGAATCTGCTGCAGAGAGGCCTTGCTGCAAGGCAGTGTTAGTACTGAACCAGGAGAAGCCGCTCCCAGACCAAGTCGCATGATACAATGCGAACAGCCTACTGACTAAATGACGGGACTGAAAGCCAAGCTGCAAATAGCGTTGATAGCACCACGAATTTTGAAGGCGCCAATTTTTTGCTCATGCTCTGCCTAGAAGAAACACAGGTCTAGAGGGAATGTTCCCCGTGCGGTTTCAGCATCTCTTTCACGATGGATGTGTTTAGTATACGCTTGCTGTTTCTCTTGGAACAAGATAGTCAGGAGAAGGGGTGGCCAACAACCACACGCAAGTAGACTGCTGCACCTTGAGAAAAAGCTTGCGAGCACTTCCATGTGAGGCTCGCTGATCCAGCTGGTCACATGTGAACACTCTCCTCAGGGCCCAGGCTACAAATATGCGGACAGAGTTTCACTCACTTGTTCCACATTCCTTTCACAATATCAACACCGAGTCCACACCGAAATTCAAATTCGATCTTGCAATTTATTGTGTGGCCTTTGACTTGCATACATGGAGGGAGAAAAAAGACTATGGGTACCCATATGGTCGGCTAGGATCAAATACCCCCAAAAAGATAAAAAGGGTTGGAGTCGGAGTGTAACTCATAGTTCAAACCACTTTCAAGAAAAGGCACTTCAGTCAATTTATATACCCAAAAAGGAACAAGAACAAGCACGGCGTTTTGTCGCTAAAGCCAAGCAACGTCCGGTGCACGTGGGGCTGCCTTATCAACCGCTGCGCTGGCAATGAGTTCAACCCACTACAAAAGCTCGGGAGGAACTGACTCGGCCCATCAATGAAGAAGTAGTGTTCAAGCGGTTTCGTAGATTCATTTGAACCGTCTCGGACTCCAGAATGGCAAACAAATTCAGACAGGTTGCAAGCGCTTATAAGCTTCTAACACCGCATCCGGTGTAACCAGGGCTGCATTAAAGGCAGGCGGCGGCATCAAAAGGCCACACGAAGTCTTGCAAAGGACGAATGGTCTGGCAATACTACAGTGGCGAATCTAAGATCCAGGCCTTGATAGTGTTGATGGCAAATTGATGCGCAGCAGTGTCTGTGCAAAATAATATATGTATAGACTGGTGTATCTGGCAAGGAGTCTGGGACTTTACTTTTTGACTTATCGGAGTGATGGTCATTAGTCATTAGATGTCATTAGTGTTTGTTTGTCTGTGTGTGTGTCTGTTCATTCTTGATCTCATGCTGGCAATTAGACAAGACTCTGCCCATAGACAAAATATGACAAAGATTGACAAAGTAAGTGTCCACCTGTGGGCTTTGGGCTATGCTTGAGAAGCAGTCCGGTCACACTTGGGCCGCCCAACACAAGAGCTGAAGTATCTGAAGTTACAGGCCAATCCGAGACTTCCACCCAATTGTGCGGCTTGGGCGTCAAATGATCGATCAGGCCGCGCCACCTTGATCCAATGGTGAGGTGCAGCCTGCATCAAAACAACGAAACACGTGAAAGGCTGCGCCTGTACAACTCATAGGTCTTGTCTGCTATCCACCTGCCAAGCAAACCAGCAACAAAAGGTTTAACAAACGTGTGCAATTTGACTCAAACACCACCCCACGATGCCACGATGAGATTCCAAAGACGAGCTCGGCCCACGCACGATCCTTTCCGTCCAAGAACTTGTGCCCCTGGACGAGCCAAGCTGGGCACTGCAATGGGAGTGATGGGAGTGGGAATAACTTTTTGTTATTCAGCAGATTCAGCAAGCCTGAAAATACCGCCGCAAGAATAAGTCAATTGGAAGGCATGGTGCCTCCGTCCTTAGCATGTCATATGTTTCTCTTCCAGTGAGCATGGATTGAGTGTAACATCTGCATTGCCATTGCAACCTCTCCAGGTCCAAGGGCTGAGAGCCACACTTCCGGGTCTTCTCGAAAAGGTTGAGCGCATTCCTAAAGATAGAGAAGTAACATGAGCATGAATATCGACAATATCCACATTATGACTTTTAAAACCAAAATTCTCAGCTCCTGCTTTTGCCTGCACTTGTTCGCATGTTTTTGCATGGCCAAGTTTCTCCAGGTGTCGAACTCGTGTCGCATTCATGCAGCTGTGGCCAAGGTGACTGCTGTAATACAGACCGGCCTGGTCAAATCCGCCCGCACCGAAGGTGCTGGGGCTTGATCGTCCGGATGGCACTCGTAAAAGGTTACAGGTTTACCTGGGGGGGGGCCCATTATTCGGCCAAAACCTCCTGTTTTTGATAGGTCGTGACGCTCGCCTTCAAAAAACACTGTAAAAAACAGTACGGAAGACACCTGTTCGTGAACGCGCCCGTCCAAAATCGGCAAGCGAAAAGTGAAAAAAACCCGTGTTTTTCAACTTTTTGACCTCAATTTTTTGGTTTGCAACATCTTTTTTTGCGGTTCCGCAGGTGGCCTGGCCCGGAGGCGGATTTTTGAGTTTTTGGACCCGTTTTCGGACTGATTTTCGTCGTTTTGTGATAGCAGAAACACTTGGTTTTTACAGTGTTTTTCTGTTTTCTGCATGCTTGACGGCTAGCTTCAAAACTTCCAAAAACCTCGTAAATTACGCTGTTTTATGTTACGGTGTGAATGAAAACATCGTAAATACCAGTGTTTTTTGACGTTGGTTAAAAAAACACTGTAAATTACAGTGTTTTTGGCCACCTGACCCTCAAAAACCATGGTATTTGCAGTGGTTTCTGCTTCTCACCGCGCAAAAACACTGTAAATAACAGCAATTTCGCCGTTTTTTCATGTTTTTCGCTATTTTTTGAACTGCGTTGGTCCGCTATACATGGCTATCAAATTCTTCGCGTTTTTTTTCCGACAATCAGTACTTTCGGATGTTTTTGGTCTCAATGGCCGACATCATTGGCAGTTACGAGCGGTCGCGAAGGTGTGAGAACAACATCGTTCAAACCGTGGCGGCCGCACAGGGGTTCTTGTCGCGGAGCGACGGCAATAGAAGAGAACAATGGCAGTAGAAGAGAACAATGGCTGACATCATTAACAGTGTGGACCGTTCACTCGATATGTACATATATGATCTTTATATATATATATAGATATATCTCTGCTGTGTGAGCCCAACGATGCGGTGCGGGCGGTTGCCGTCGCGAAGCGACGTGAATATTCTCATGTCAAGCCACAACTATCATACTTTATCGATTGAACATTGTTTCTTCCTCCGTTATTTATTCAGAATTGACCGAAGATCAACAGAGAAACACGATTTACAGTCTTCAAACAGGACGCATTGTTCGGGGGTGTCGGGGTGTGTGGGTTACGCCCGCACTGGAAGCTGGGTAAGCTTTCATTGCCAGATAATGGTGTCTACGTGTGTACTTCTGTGACTGGTCCTTAGCAATACCTGATATGACTTAGCATTGGAGCACATCTCAGAACTGAGCTTTCAATGAGGACTTGTTTTTCATGGTGTTTTCTTCTCCTCTCGTCCTAGTGGCCTAGTTGGACCATCAACGCTTAGACCAAAGCAGAACAACATCACAAAAATAGCATTCTGACACAATCTCTCCTCATTTCAGAGGATCGCAGTGGACCTCCACGATTCCAAACTGATCCGCTCTGACTCCAGCATTGTGATTAATTGTGATGGATGTTCAGGATGCATGTTCAGGACTTTTCCATCCGCAGCGCATCTGCATACTTGGTGCTTCTCTTTCGAGGTGGCAGTGGGAAGACTTGCCCACGAAGAGACAAAGGCCGCCGCCTTCCGTTGCAAACAGAAGGACGGTTTGTGCTTTGTGTCTCTCTCAAAAACAAAACACAAAGAAAATGTCGCTTCGAAAAGGCAAAAGCTATCAAAAACATATCTATAATTCATGGGGATACCGTGAATGCTGGCAATACATGCGATATCACTTTCCGTCGTCAGCCTTCTGGCTTCGGCAACTGCTTCCACACCCTGCGAGGCATGTCAAATATTTCCCTCGTGCACGATGCGCACACAATGCACATCTGACGAGATCTCCGCAAGGCCTCCTCTGCAAGCTCTTCCATCCCCCAAGCGGGTAGACCTTGGCAGCTTCATGGCTCTCCTCATGTTATTTTCCAAATATTTTTGGGACATTTTGGGACCATCGGCTGGTAACATTTGTACACTACCTGCAACATCCTTCAATTTGCATCCCTCGCCAGGACGTACCCTCTGAAGGCACCACCTTCCTTCTCTTGCCGCAGCTTTTCAGCAATGTCCAAGCCTCATTGTTCAATCACAACAGCTGTGTCACTGGAAGAATCTGGTTGGTTCGGACTGCATATCACAGCTGAATGCACTTGCAACCAGCACTGCTTGCATGCATTGCAACAAATGGCTTTGCAAAATCAGATGGTATCCGGTATCCAAAGGAAAAGCATTGTATGTACACAGCCTCCAAGAGATGCCTTCCGGCCATGCAGATAGAGTTCTGCCGTGTTTTGCCACAAGCTTCAGCTTCGACGCTGACAGCGCTTCTGGCCATCTGAGTGCTGCAGGTTGAGGCAAGATCAGCTCGCATTATCTCTGTGCATCTTCCGCATCGAACCTTAGTCATGCTAGTCATGCGAGTCCTGCGAGTCTTGTTTCACTTTCCCCCTGGTCAAGACCTTTCAAATGATCGAGATCCCTCTATTGTTCTTCCTCTCAGCCCTTGAGCGTGTCTTTGTCAGGTCAAAAACGTAGTGTCCACCAAAGGACTTTGGCCACAGCAAGTTAGTTTAGTTTCCTTGCCTGTGCGGTCCTGTGTGATCCTGTATGCCACTTTTGTCCACTATGCCAACTCACAACCGAGGTACTGCTCTTGCAGTCTTCTGGCCAGGGCCTCATCATCTGCAAGCTGGGCCTCAACAAAGCTCGAAACCAAATTTCACGACACTATTCTCAACTTCAAACTCTTACAGAATCAGATATCTTCTGAAAATCTTCTTACCCTCTGACAACATGCCCAAGAAGACTCGCCTCCGAAGTTGCAGGAGCGGGATGGGCAGCCGGAACGCTTGCTGCGGACGGTGCCTGGCCCAAGCACCATTGCAATGGACGTAATTGACCTCTCAGTGGGCTGGAATACAGTACACCAAAAGAATCCGAAAGACGGGCACTGTGTCACTTTTCCGGAAAGACCGCTAATCTGTGCCCGCCTGCCCTGCACGTCGCATGGCTGCCTCAGCAGCGGCTGCACGGGCCGCACTGCGGTCCACTGGCTCAGCTACCAGTGGCTGTCCAGCTCCCTCAAAAGGCTTGAAGGCCTCACATCCAACTGAATACGAACTGAGCCAGCGTTGCTCGCTTGCTCTATATAAATGGCACAAACCCCGCCTCTTTTTTGGAAGGCGCAGGGTTTTCCTCTGCGTCCTCTCCAGTCATGGATGAGACAGATTTCCTGACAAGGCTGCAAGGCTACGGCCAAGCACTAAGAAATAGGGCTGAATCAATCACTAGGCTGCTGGGCCTCATCCAATTGAAACCGCCACTGAGGGTGTCTCCCACGGAGGAGGCGGCCTCACAGCGGGAACGCAGCATTTCGAGTGCAGCTTGGCTGTAGAAAATCCGCAGTCCATGACAGGAGCAAAAAGCAGTTCATCAGCATTGCAGCAGCAGTTTGAGAGGCTCAAGCATGCTAACAGATCAAGCTCAACTTCAATTCAACTTCTAGTCTACAAATGTCTGCAATGCATTGCAATGCTAACAGTTTCGCTGTCAGGCCGTTGCCCAGCCTCTCCAAGGGTTTTCCCAGCAGATGAGGCTGTCTCACTGATCCGATCCCCCAGACTTGGCGCACTCGGAGCACTTGGGGCAACAGGCACCTGCACCCACCAGCTTCAAAAGACTTCAGGATTACTCGACCAAGCTGAATCTTGCCAAATGGTGCCGTCAGCTGTGGGTGCTGAAGTAATCAAGTCTAACTGATGCTTCAGCTTTCAGCCCAGCACCTGTGCTGCAACAGGATCAGATGCCTCTCCTGCACCAAGTCTGCCTCCACCCCAATTCTGGTAGCCAGCTTGACGAGTAGTGGCAGCTTCCTGCATTGGTCTGCGAATTAAAGCAAATCATAAATGAAAGGTGGGAACACTTCACATGATGGCACCTTGCAAGAGTTGCAGATCTGGCTGCCTGTCGAATCCACTGCCTCGGTTGATTTCGATGATTGAAGCCTACAAACGATGATGACTGGTCCAATGAGTGTTGCCTGCAACTGTCAATCTCTGAGCCAGTCACGTCGCATATGCCTTGGTTCATTGGCTGTATTGCTACAAGGGAAGGTAAGTGTTGATGCTAATCTTGGCTACCAGTGGTCAGCACCACGATTCAGCACTTGGTCAGTCCCATAATCCACCAACACCCGCGCCTTCACTGGCTGCTGCACCAGCCCGTGAACCAGCAAGGGCACCACCAACGGCACCAGCCAGAGCTCCTACAGGGCCAAGCACCGCTCCAGCTAGCATGGAACCGCCTGGCCAGCACGCATGCCCTCGGATCCCAAAGCAGAAAAACATCGAAAAACTGCTGCAGAGTTTCCGAAAAAATTGCCTAATATATCTGCACATTAATGCCTGCACCAATCCGCTCTGCAAACTCAGCACGCGCCCAGCCTACGGATCCGCCTAGAGAGCCAGCAATGCTGCCTCCAGTCTGGTAAGCTTGTCGATTTTGGACGGCGCTGTCCATCCTGAATAGCCAGTCACTCTTGGAAAGAAAGAAGCCTCAAGACACCCTGCGGCATGTCACAATGCGCCACGAAGCTCAACATGATCTAAGCTGATCTAAGCAACTCTTTTGACAGCCCTGGACCACACTCTAAATAAAAGTCAAGCATCGGCCGACGACAACGTTCACAAACCAAGACTTTCCGCTGCCTCACGTACCTGTCATGTTGGACAAACTTACGACTTTTTCACCCAATTTGAAAGCACCACCCTGGATGCTTGTCTTTGCATGGTCTCTCATGGGCAAGGTAGTTTTGCCAATCCTTCTGCTCAGCCAAACTGCTGAAAATGTCTACAAAGAAAGCAATCTGCACGAACTTCTTGCACAGCTCCAACCCCACATCATCTTGCCCAAGGCACTGTTCATTTACCGACTCAAAAGGCATGGCAAGCAGCTTCAATCTACGCACTGGGGTCTACAGAAAAAGGTCTGAGCAAAAGGTGGCTGCGACATCTGCGAATCCATTCATAGCTTATCTCGAGCGCCCTCAAATCACCATGACAAAAATTGGACCACAAACAGCAGCTGACCGCGCTAAGAGTCTCACATGCTCTTTCTGAGATTGCATCACAGGAAAGCCTGTCAAAGATCCACAGGATCTGTTCAGAGCATCTGTTCAGATTCGCAGTTTTATTTGCAGCAGCACTGGTGGAAGGTCCATGCAATCAAGCCTGGAGGTTCCTTCAAAGGTACAGGCAGGAACATCCAACTCAGGTTCATGTCCTCGACCACCGAGCATCAAAGAATCCCCTGTTGCAGCAAAAACAGCTCCAGGTCTCCAACGAAAGGGTCGCGTCACCAGGCCACCACGGCCATCGGTCCAGGAACCCTAGGCTTCAATGCTTCATGATTCGCGGTTTCATGGCCATGGCGGTCATAGTTCCATCATGATCGGTGATTTGTTTCTGGTTGTCTTTGCCTGCCATTAAAGTTGTGGCTTAGTCCTTGATGTCAGATATGTCAGGTGATCTTTTTTCATCTTTGTCAAGGTACCTGCCGCACTCCATACTTCATCAACAGCTGCATGCAACCACGGGAGCATGGCTCAGCCCAGCTGAATCCCGGCCCCACGTCGGCAAGCTCCACCACTAGAATCTCAGCCTCAATCTCTCAGTCAAATGGTCACTAAATTGAATATGTTCCACATCAGCACATGAGGCACCCGTGCACTCCACG